>JAKWBJ010000136.1:165000-338250 GCA_023159175.1 Wohlfahrtia magnifica
TATAGATATAGATATAGATATAGATATAGATATAGATATAGATATAGATATAGATATAGATATAGATATAGATATAGATATAGATATAGATATAGATATAGATATAGATATAGATATAGATATAGATATAGATATAGATATAGATATAGATATAGATATAGATATAGATATAGATATAGATATAGATATAGATATAGATATAGATATAGATATAGATATAGATATAGATATAGATATAGATATAGATATAGATATAGATATAGATATAGATATAGATATAGATATAGATATAGATATAGATATAGATATAGATATAGATATAGATATAGATATAGATATAGATATAGATATAGATATAGATATAGATATAGATATAGATATAGATATAGATATAGATATAGATATAGATATAGATATAGATATAGATATAGATATAGATATAGATATAGATATAGATATAGATATAGATATAGATATAGATATAGATATAGATATAGATATAGATATAGATATAGATATAGATATAGATATAGATATAGATATAGATATAGATATAGATATAGATATAGATATAGATATAGATATAGATATAGATATAGATATAGATATAGATATAGATATAGATATAGATATAGATATAGATATAGATATAGATATAGATATAGATATAGATATAGATATAGATATAGATATAGATATAGATATAGATATAGATATAGATATAGATATAGATATAGATATAGATATAGATATAGATATAGATATAGATATAGATATAGATATAGATATAGATATAGATATAGATATAGATATAGATATAGATATAGATATAGATATAGATATAGATATAGATATAGATATAGATATAGATATAGATATAGATATAGATATAGATATAGATATAGATATAGATATAGATATAGATATAGATATAGATATAGATATAGATATAGATATAGATATAGATATAGATATAGATATAGATATAGATATAGATATAGATATAGATATAGATATAGATATAGATATAGATATAGATATAGATATAGATATAGATATAGATATAGATATAGATATAGATATAGATATAGATATAGATATAGATATAGATATAGATATAGATATAGATATAGATATAGATATAGATATAGATATAGATATAGATATAGATATAGATATAGATATAGATATAGATATAGATATAGATATAGATATAGATATAGATATAGATATAGATATAGATATAGATATAGATATAGATATAGATATAGATATAGATATAGATATAGATATAGATATAGATATAGATATAGATATAGATATAGATATAGATATAGATATAGATATAGATATAGATATAGATATAGATATAGATATAGATATAGATATAGATATAGATATAGATATAGATATAGATATAGATATAGATATAGATATAGATATAGATATAGATATAGATATAGATATAGATATAGATATAGATATAGATATAGATATAGATATAGATATAGATATAGATATAGATATAGATATAGATATAGATATAGATATAGATATAGATATAGATATAGATATAGATATAGATATAGATATAGATATAGATATAGATATAGATATAGATATAGATATAGATATAGATATAGATATAGATATAGATATAGATATAGATATAGATATAGATATAGATATAGATATAGATATAGATATAGATATAGATATAGATATAGATATAGATATAGATATAGATATAGATATAGATATAGATATAGATATAGATATAGATATAGATATAGATATAGATATAGATATAGATATAGATATAGATAGATATAGATATAGATATAGATATAGATATAGATATAGATATAGATATAGATATAGATATAGATATAGATATAGATATAGATATAGATATAGATATAGATATAGATATAGATATAGATATAGATATAGATATAGATATAGATATAGATATAGATATAGATATAGATATAGATATAGATATAGATATAGATATAGATATAGATATAGATATAGATATAGATATAGATATAGATATAGATATAGATATAGATATAGATATAGATATAGATATAGATATAGATATAGATATATAGATATAGATATAGATATAGATATAGATATAGATATAGATATAGATATAGATATAGATATAGATATAGATATAGATATAGATATAGATATAGATATAGATATAGATATAGATATAGATATAGATATAGATATAGATATAGATATAGATATAGATATAGATATAGATATAGATATAGATATAGATATAGATATAGATATAGATATAGATATAGATATAGATATAGATATAGATATATAGATTATTAATTTTTTTTAAGCAACTATACGAAACACATTACTGCAGCCAGAATATTGGCTGATGGCTATGCGTGATATGGTCTTATATTACTGAGCCTTTCTCGCGTACAGAGTGGTATTTATTTCGAAGGGGAGTAAAACCTCCCACATGGATCCAAATGACTTCAGACCCACTAGCCTATCTTCTTTTCTTCTGAAGCCTCTGGAAAGTTTGGTCGACTTGCATCTTCGAAGTACGATAGAACCTGACCTTTTATCTGCGTCCCAACATGCCTACAATAGGGGTAGATTTGTTAAGACTTCGCTTCACTCGCTTGTGTGGTATATTGAAAATGCCCTCGAGCACAGGAAGTATATAGAGGGGGCGGTTATAGAGGGGGCTGGATATAGACGGGGCTGGATATAGAGGGGGCTTTTAACAATGTAACACCGGAGGCTATTAGGTCGGCTCTGGTGGCACTGAATGTTCATTGTTCTGTGGTAAGATTCATAGGAAGTCTCCTGACCTACAGAGTCATTGTCTCCACTATGGGATCAGCTACCTTCTATAGGGTGGCTGAAGTAGGCACTCCATAGAGGGCGTTCTTTCCCCTCTCATGTGGAATTTGACCATTAACACTTTGCTTGTGGGGCTTGATTCTAATAGACTCAAGACTGTAGCGTATGCGGATGGTGTTGCTGTGGCTGTGTCGGGAAAATTTCATGACACGATGTCGCAGCGCATTCAAACATCTCTGGACCTTCGCAGTCGGTGGAGTACTGACAGTTGGCTGAACGTTAACCAGGGAAAGACGTAATTGGTACTATTCACACTCAGGTACAAAGTTCCGTCGTCGCAAACGCGGAAGGGATAACGCGAAGTACCTGGGGATAATCCTGAATTGCAAGTTATCCTGGCTCTAAAATACACGTACGATGGCGGCGAGGGCGAATGTTGTGTTGTACGCCTATCGTATAGCCGTTGTAAAATCCTGGGGTCCAAGTCCTAGGAGTTCCAACTGGATATTCAAAACGATGGCCAAGCTTATACTTATGGATGGTGCGGTTATATATTGGAGGTCTCTGGGTAAATCCAAATATTGCAGGTTCTGCGGAGCGCAGCACTGATGATTACAGTTGTGTTGAGGTCTACTCCTCAAAGGCCTTGTATTTCTGAACTGGCTTCCAGCGGTTCTGATGGCTAGGCAGATGGCGGACATGTCTGCGACAAGGTAGGGGATAGCAGGGACATGTTCGGACAGGGTCTACGGGTATGCGGCCATCTTTAGGTACGTGGCTACGATCCCTGAGAGGATAGATTACTGCACACCCAAACCCTTCCTGAATGGAATGTTCTCCGCGTGCATCTCACCAGAACCGGTAATTGGACCCGGTACTGTTGAGGTATACGCGGATGAATCAAAATCGTCGGAAGGGGTTGGGGGCGGCATCTTTATTCCTGTGTATGGGGTGAGGGAATCATTTAAACTGCCGAACCACTGCAGTGTCTTATAGGCGGAAGTCTCGGCGACGAAGGGGGCAGCGGACTGGTTGATGTACTACGGGGTATATGACAGTGATATCCGAATCTGTACGGACAGTCAGGCTGCGATCAGGGTGTCTTCTCGACATCGCGTCTGGTGTGTGAATGCCGCGCATCTCTGAACGAGATAGTGAGACATTCAGATCTAGAGATTATCTGAGTAAGGGTCACCCGGCGGAACTGTTTGGCAGACGGATTTGCGAGCGCTGGCTCTCTTCTCAGAAATGAGGAGGTTGACCACTCAGTTGGGATGCCACTCTCCTCTTGCATACTTATAGTCATGCGGTACATGTTGGGCACAGCTACTGTGGGATGATGAACCCACGTGCTCTGTATCGAGGCAAATCCAGCCCTTATATGTTCATTTTCTATATAACTATCACAGTGGGATCAATACTGGACCCAGGTGGCCTGGACGTGTCTGGCTACCTGTCGTAACTAACTAACTAGCCAGAATAGAGAGATAATAAATCCCAAAGACGTTCCATTTTGCTCCTTAAAAGTTAAGTAAATTGCTCCATTTGAGTTTTTAATTTCCAAAATTCTGTTAAATTATTAAATCAGCTTGAATGATTTATCTGGATCAAAATTGAGCACCGTTTGATGTAACATATGCATGTGTGTTTAATGTTGTTTTATGTACATAGTAAAGATTCTACTTCCACGCATGTGCTTGCTTCCTGTATGTAGCATTAGTTTGCAGTTTTCTCTTAAATATTATTATTGCAAATACATAAAGCAAAAACTTAATTGGTTATTGTTGCATTTATATACAATACGACTGCTAAACCGCTGCATATAAAAAAGGACAAAACTGTGTCAGAAATTAAAGAAAATAATTCAAATTAAGGATTTCGTTCGCGAAATTCTTAATCCTGGAAATTTTTAGTAAAACATATGTACGTCAATTTACCTTTTAAATGACCTATTGAAAGTTGATGGTGTAAAACACACTAAACTTTAACCAGGTTAAGCTAAGGTAAAAATATTGAAAAATTATTTTTACCATATACAACTATACACATATATTTGTAGAAATTACATGCATAAGCAGAAATTGCTACTTCAGACAGTAATATGTAATTTAAGTATTTATTTTTAAATGAAATGAGAAATAAAATTATAAATAAAAGCCTCTTATTGAAAAAGTTTATAAAACGGAAACCTATGTTTAAAAAATCACCATCAAAAAATTAGATGGCAAAAGAACGAGGATAAAATTAAAGTTGATATTAAATGGTAGGACAATATGGAGTTCACATATATTTAATTTACATTTGTCATCCCTATAGTCGTACACACTTATTTGAGTCTCGCTCTCACACTTAACAGTATGGACATGAATACAAAAAGTTGTGAATATTTTATATTAAAATAGCAACTAAATCTTAGCACGAAATATGAGTTATGATTGCATGTCAACCTTTCAACACTAACACAATTAAATAAAAGAACATTTTTTTTTGTTGCAAAAGAAATTAGTAACAACTATTTTCTTTTATTTTTTTTTTTTAATTTTTAAATTTACAAAAAAAATGTATGAACAGTAACGGAATTATATGTACATATGCATATAGATATAGTAGAGCGCAAAAGTGAGCACATGTTAAAAAGTTTATTTAAATATTTAAGCAAATAACACAAAACTACTTATACAGTGGCAAACATTCGCATAAACGAATTCTTCTCTTTCTTTTATCAAAACAAGTTCAAACTTATATTGTTAACTACAGTAACGGTAACTTGTATTAAGTGCAAACAGTTGTTTTCGTTATTGTTGTTTTCTATAAGTCAGTGCAGTTTCAAAATACCACCTTTAATTTGTACATATTCGTTTAAAGGCACTGACTTCATTTCTTATAGGAACGCCACAGTTGTTCAATTTTAAAGAATTAATGGATTCACAATTTGTAATTATTATTTTAAAAGCATTATTTCGCATCATTTTCCTCAAATTCTCCAGTAACTGATGACCCAAATCTTTGTAAGCTTCTTTAATGACCAAGTGGAGCTCTAACAGAGTTTTGTAAATCTATCCTGGAGTTCTTCGCCCACAAATTTTGCATGCCATACAGTTCGAAAGATTCTACAACACGAAAGAACTAAATTTCTCGCCGTTTATAGAAAATCTTGTAGAGAGTATGCCTAAAAGCACCAAAAAAATTTTAAAAAAATTTACATGTGTATGCGAAAATTGCACTCTCTTTTCTCGCTCATTCCAGTGTTTGAATTTTATACTTTTTGTAATGGTTTTTTAAGATAACTTATCAATGAATAATTTTAAAAGGTTTTACTTAATTTGCTTGAGTATTTATATTTTTGTAGGAACATTGTAATTTAACTTCTTAACATTGCTCGCTACTCTATATGTGTCAGTCACAATATGTTGTAAGTATTGGTTTTTCTCGAAATTTTTTCTTAATTTTCCAGGATCTTTTCTTTTATTTAAAAGCATAAAGTAATTATTTAAAAACGAAATAAAAATTTAAATACTACAAATATATGATATGTTAAGAAATCCCTTTTAAGACTTGTCCACTAATCCTTTGTCATTGCAGGTCTGACGCATTCATCTCATTTAATTTATTTTTATTCATCTAATTTTTTTTGTTCTTTACAATCTCACTGTACCGCTGTGGTATGGTACGTAAGACTACCAAAAAGTCCTCGACTCATTAGCTAGTGACTGGTTATGAGTATTAATGCTATTAAAAACTTCTCTAACTAGTGCATATGGCGTTGGGAGCTGATGAAAACTTGTAGATTCATTTTAATGAGTCTTAAATAGAATCGAGTGCAGCTCAGTGATTGATAGAAGTCCCGTTTATTCCTTTTCAAAAATATCACGGGCATAATGTACATATGTATGTATCATTTTGCTTTTTATATTTATGTGTACATTTTTTATCATCAGACGTTACACGCCGTATTCAGCTTTTGGTAATTACGATATATATATCACTTACCATTGATTTACGTATACACTTACCACTTGTAATCTATCTGATAGAATATCGATCAACAGCGGTAATTTTGCAACAGTAGTACGAAAGCCTTCTTTAAATGAAAATTAATGTAATGTAGGCTGAGTTTTTATTACTTTTGATAGTGGTTCTTCCTAAGTTTTACGTTCAGCTATCTCCTTCCCCCAGAATGTTTTGTGTAAAGATTTCAAAAAATGCATTAATCCGATTGCGCTATGCCCTTTACATGAGATTATCTTTGCACATAGGCAGCTAACAGCAGTATCGAAATTGCTTTCAAAACATTACCTTCAGACATAAATTTAATCAAAAAGTATGTTAATCAGGTATGTCACAGAATTAAATTCCGATAGAGGATGGAATTAGTTCTGTAATTAATTTTAAAAGTGTTTCGTTCTGCCTGTTGAGATACCACACATGAAGCGAAACCCCTGTACTAGTCTCAAAGTCCTGATTAACCGGTCTTGACGATCATCCAGGTCTCACATAGAATCACATTCCCTTAAATCATGTCGAAAACCAACCCAACAATCTAATGAATCTAGCTATTATCCTGACATTGATGGTCGATCAACACCCTCCACAAAAATCATTCGCCGGTAGGCAGCGCATTGTTGATCGCCTACCATCCAATCTATACCATGTGAATCTAGCATGTAGCAAGATTCCCCCTCTGCCCAGATTTATCAGCGTCCAATAAGTGCCTCTGGCTAATAGACAGCTTAAAAGAGCACAGTGATACACCAACCTTTACAGATAGGTGACTGTCCGGAAGAAGTGTGTCCGCCTTAGCAAGCTTATCAGCCACACAATTATCAGGAATCTCTGTGACCAAGAACCCAAATGGACTCTAAACTACCGTGAGAGTATCCCAAGGAAATGAAGACAGTCCCTGATGATATATATAATAGCAGAGGGAATATATATATCAGCCGCGAAGCACCGCCCCTACGAATCAATTCCTCAGCATGGTAGATAGCCATCATTTCGGCCTGAAACAAGCTGCGATAGTCCGAAAGTCGGAGAGACACCCACAGATTAAGCTTTTCGGTGAAAATGCCGCCACCAACCCTGTTCTCACATTTATAGCCGTCAGTATAGATATCCACCGCATCGCCGAGAATAACCCTGTCATCCAGTGAAGTCTACCATCCAGCACTGGTCCGAATGGGACATAGTCAATATCATCCAGAACTCGAGGTTCCTCTGACAATATCGAGAAGTGACTCGAGGGGATTATACGCCACCGTGCCAGGGCATTGCGTCTCACCAACACACGTTTAGCTTGTTGTTTGGTAAGTATCCCGGAAGGAAGCCAACTATAATCTGAATTGCAGCAGACCTCCTGACCTTATCCAGGAGCCTGACGTTGCAAATGTTTAATGAGAGCTATCCACCAAATAACCGTTCAATATAGAAGATTATGTTCAATAACCATCGAATAGATCAAGCGAATGATGCTAGGTCTGAGACAGCCTTCTAACTTAGCTTGGAGTCAAGAATAAGGCCCAGAGACTGTTGGACTCAAACTAAGTTAGGTCATATCCACATGGGCAGTGAACAAGGTACCTTATATTTCCTAGTAAAAAGCATTGGACCTGCCTTACAAGGGTTCGCACTAAGTTCAAACTCCTTATCCAACAGTGTCGGTGTACAAATGCGTGATATCATCCGAATAAGCGACGATTCCATCATCAGAGGACTCAAGCCGGATGAGGAGCATGTTAACCGCAAGATTTAATAAGGGTAGTGAAAGGACGCACCCTGAAGAGTGTTCCACCCAGTGCCCTGGGTCTACCTTTGTCATTAATGTAAACTGTGCGATTACCGAAGGTATTAAGTCACAAACCCATCCACCAACGACCCTGGATTCTTGGACGAGAGCCGCTAACGCGGTTATAGAGTGATGGAAGTTTATGTGGCAGACTCCCAACATTAAAGGCATGGGCCATGTTGAATTTCAAAAAAAAAAAAAATTGTTTGGCGGACCCTTTATGTTATCAAGTAATAAAAAAATATGTTTGTATCTTGTCTTAAGCGACATTATGATAGAGTACATCATGGATTGCATTGTTTCTGGAAATGATAGAAATCAATTAGTAAAAAACTTGAAGAAAATTTTCGACTTTATAATCGTTATGTTCAAAGTAGACATGCGAGTAGTTTAAATGGAAATTTTTTTAAAGAACTATGCTTATCCATAATGCATTTACTTGAAAAATTAGGGACAAAAATGGGGAAATAGAAATGCCTTTATCTCGTGAAACAGTGCCACCCCGGACTGCTGATATGGGCTATTTATGCAATGGGAAACGACAGAACGTATAAAAAATGCTAAATACTTGTCCGTGTGTTTTGATGAAGGTATAGGCATATCCGATACTAGTCAAAGATTATTTGCCTAAGAGGAGAAATCTTCAAATGCCTAAGAGGAGGCCACAACGCACTTTCTCACAGAAAGCTGATAGCGTTTCTAAAAAAAAATAGATACGGACTATGGTGACGTGTTAATGTTTACGGAGGTTAGATGGCTAAGTCGAGGAAAATGTTTAGAGCATCTTCAATCTTTGATCGAAGTTAGAACTTTTTTTCCAAGCACAGGTTTGTAGCAAATATGCAGACATTTTAAATATTTTAAAATGATCTAATTGTCTCTACGGCTTAGCATTCCTTGCTGACATAACCCATCACATTAATAGTTTAAACATTGTTTTACAAGGCAAAGTTAAAAATATGACAGAACTTATGTATGAATAATGAGTTTTCAAGAAAACTTTTCATTTTGAAAAATCAAATTCAATGCCAAGATTTATCCAATTTTCCAAAAAAGTCAGATAATTTTTACACAATTTCCAAATGTAGAGAATTAGAAAAAAAAATAAATAAAAAAAATAAATTTACTTTTGGAAAACTTTCAAGGTAGATTGAAGATTTCTTGTGGATTATAAACATATTTTTAATAATCCTGTAGCGTTCGTTTGAAAATCTACAACATAACATAGAAGAGGAATTGACACTGATGAGACAAGACTTATTTATTTCAACAGAAATAGGTGTCAACTTTTGGAAAAATGTTTGCCCCAAAAAATATCCGATTGTTAGGATGTTGTTTAATATTAATGTTAATGTTATTTAATATTAAACCTTTTTTAAATGTTTGACACCACATATATCTGCGAGTCTGGATTTTCATCAATGTCGCAGATAAAAACCAAATTCAGGAACATGCTAACAGATAGCCATATTGAGACATTACTACAAATCAAATGCTATCAAAAGGAAATTGATATTGATAAGTTGATGGATTTTATCAAACACAAGAAAAATGAGATAACTTCACCAGCTATTTAAATAATAAATCTAATTTTTTGTTAAAATATTTTCGTATTTTAAAAGTTCTACACTCTTACTACAAATCAAATGCTATCAAAAGGAAATTGATATTGATAAGTTGATGGATTTTATCAAACACAAGAAAAATGAGATAACTTCACCAGCTATTTAAATAATAAATCTAATTTTTTGTTAAAATATTTTCGTATTTTAAAAGTTCTACACTCTATTTTTTTCTATTGAGATCTTTATCAAAAAGAGAGATACAGTTGCATTTTTGTTTTTTTTTTTGTTTTTTTCAATAGACACAGCTTTAGAAGTACCAGTGCAATGTATCCTTTCAAATAAAACATTTATGTGACAGTACTTTATTGAATAGCTAATCAAATATGTAAATCGGGCTTAGTTTGTGCGAAATATTTTCATATATGACAGTAAGTACTCATTTAAAAAAATCTAGGTTCAGATTTGTCCACACTTTTATATAAACACAAGGAATAGTATCTACCTTTTTTAGTCCCTTTTGTATCCCATCGCATATACTTACATATTTTTTGTTTGGCAGATGTACATATCATTACTTTTTATTTATAATGCAAAAAAAAACAAGTCTTTTTTGAGAAAGAATAAATCGAAATTTTTAATTTTTTTTAGTCTGGTTCTCTCATTTTAAGTGTGGGTCTCTTTTTGAGCGACACTGGAATAAATAAACAGCCAAAAACTTCGTAACCTGAACAATATGAACGAGCATCGCTGCTTTACTCTATTTAGCATAAAAATATGTTAAAGCTAAAAAAATAACACAGTGAAACAAAGACAGTGTTGCCACTATTGGTAGAATTCTACCAAAATTGGTAGAAAATTTTTCGTTTGGTAGGATAGAATTTTGGTAGATTTTAGTAGAAGTTTAAGCATTGAAAAATAACAATGTTATTAAAATGCATTAATTACTCGCAATCCTATTTGTTTTCTATAAACGAAAAGCCGAAAAACAGAAGAGTCTACACAATTAGTTACAAGCTATTGTTATAAAAAACTTAACAGTAACAGCAAAACGATAAGAATAAATGTACTGCGAGCGTCAGAATAAAGTGTACACCCTCATTTTCTAGTTTTTCTTTAGTTTTAAGCCGTGGTATAGTAGGTTAGACACCTGCTTACGAACCAAGAGGTCCGCTGTTCAATCCGGGACCAGACTATTTTAAAAAAGGAAAAAATTTCGACTTCTCTATTATATTTGCCATTCGGAGACGGCGTTAAACTATAATTATCTTTTAATGACACTAAAAATTGAATCGTGTACAGCTCATTGGCTGCCAGAAGTCCTGTGTTCCTTCATGAAATGTTATGGAAATTATTATTATCATAATAAGATAAACTTAAGCTTTTTATGTTTTTTTAAAACTATCTAAATCTTTACAAAATTTATCTACATCTATACCTACTGTGAATATGTGATGAACTCATACAATAAATCCTAATAATCCAATTGTTAATATAGCATAGATTATTCCTAATGCACCGAAAGTTTCCTTTTTTCCTGATTCTTGACTAATACTGTGAGAATTTATACCAAATCCAGGAAGAATTAAAATATAATCTTCTGGGTGCCCAAAAAATCAATATAAATGTTGATAAAGAATACGATCACCCCCAACTGCTGGGTCGAAGAAAGATGTATTAAGATTAGACTTCAAAAAGTGTACTGCATTAATTTGACGTTTTTATTGACAAGAAATTTTGTTGTATTTTATTACTCGTATTAGCTTGGTATTATTACTGATTAATATTAATTACTAATTGGCTCAAATTGCATATGCAATGGGTAAACAAACTTCATTTGATATTCTTAAACTTCTAATCAAATTGATGGTAAAACTTTGAAAAAGACTTTCAAAACTGTGAAAAAGAAAGAACACAAAAAATTTCGGTTAACTAGAAACTTTCCCGGCCGAAAGATTTAAATAATGAAGCCTATTGTGCTCTATGTAAAGCGAATTTTTCGCCCAAAATATGGTAGTTATGTCAATATATTTCATTATAACTTGAAAACGACTACCGATTTTAATTCCATTACCACCAAATGTTTAGGAAAAAAATTTGCTATAAATTAACAGAATAATTTTATTTTATTTTTTTTTTTGTATTTTCAACGGTTTCGGAGTTATATGCAACTTAGTTGGGAAAAAAAATTTCGCGCAAAATTAGAGCAATTTTTTTTTTCAAAACGTCACAAAAAAATTTTCAGAATGAAAATTTTACATGTTAAGCATTTACATTAAAGTTTGAAATGTTGAGCGTAAAACGAGTTATAAATTAGGAAAATCGGTTGGCTATTACTGATTTTATTCAAAGCTAAGTGCAGGTACCTTTGATTAAAATTAGCGAACAAATTTTTTCTTGCTAAATTATTTTATTTCCAAAGAGTTATAAAAAAAATTCTTAGAATATATATTTTGCATTTTAAGCATTAAAATGGCAGCCAGATATATTGAAAGTAAAATAACCTGCCTTTATGGGGTGTTGTCATACAAAAGAATAAAATAATCGTGCCTGTCTTTATATTCAGGCCGTTTTTCTCATAATGCATGGTTCACATAAATTAATTGCAGTCTGCTCCGAGCACCGAGTTTTAACAGCTCATAGTACACAATGCCGCCTTGATCCGACCAAGAGTGCAAAATTGCACTATAAATACTAAAACAACGTGATTACATAAACAAACAAAAAATACTGTCGACCTGAACGAAATTTGGAAGCAGGTTTAAAACTAGGGTTTTTGCCAACCTTACTTAGAAGATACAGCAGAAAGAGGAATTGCTATGACAAAAAAGTTTAACACATCGGTAAGGAATGAGCTACAAAAACAATTCTTGTTGCGGTTTATCACAGAAAGGTCATTACCAAGTAAAAAAACAAGCGATTGTGTTGTTTAAAGTTGATTAACACGTATAACACATTCCTTATGCCAAATATATTACTGAAAAATCGTATTTTTTAGTTATTTGTGAAAATCTGGTCAAAGTGTGCTACTTCTAAATATTATCCAATCTTCTTAGAATTTGGTATATATATGACTTTATATTACCGAAGTTCGCGTCGTGGGCGGGGTCAGCTTAATTATATGTACCATATACAGACTCCTCAACGTTTATTACTAACTTTCTATTCAGATAGTATATGTATACCTGTGACTATCTAATATTGTTTTGAGTTCAAAGCTTATTTATTGATTACTAAGTTGTCATGATGCAGTAAATAAGGCAAGTCGAAGTTAAATACCCATTCAACTCCAAGAACTGTTACTATGGATACGAAAATGTTGGTAGCCATAAAGTAATTTTTGTCTTTTTGTGGTCTTCTTTTTAAAATTTTTTGATTTTACTACATATGTAGGTAATTATTCACTTTTCATGAGCATAAATAGGTGAAAACTTGAAGGCTTCCTTAAATAAAAATAATGAAAATTAACTTTAGGTGTCATACAGCTTTTTGTAGCCTTTGTTTCATGCAATTGCAAAACCGAGACGGAAATAAAATAAATACAGTACAAAAATGTAAAAAAAAATCTCAGACCATAAATAATATTCGAGTTTTTTTTTTTCTATTTTTATTCTTAGCAGTAGTCATAGAATGTTTTACAATCAGCCAATCGTTCATTGTATTCAGTCACTTATTTAACTGGCTGTCAGCCAACTTGCCATTTAAACATTACACTTGAAGAAAATATTGAATTGTTGCAATCTTTTTGTCAGTGATAACTAAAGTGATAGACTATGGTTCTTGTCTTACATTCTTACTTTTACATACGTACATATGTATGCTGAATTGTAATCACTGTTATGATCAGCTTATTTTGTTTTATATTTTTAAGTAACTTATGCTAGGTATGCATCCAAAACAGTAGTTCATAGTGCTTTGATCACAGTTTAAAACATGCATGATGATATTAATTTTATTATCTAATGTTATTAAATTTATTTATCAAATTTTTAGAAAAATATTGAAAAAAATCTTGGACGTAAAACTTTTGAGATATTTATAAAGAATGAAAAGTAAAAGTAGCATGAGTTTACGAACAAAAAACTGAAAATGAATAATTTTAATTCTTTTTTCATATTAATTATTATTATTATGGGAGTCGATTCTCGTTCTGTGAAACTGTGAAATGAAAACTTTTTTCATATATTTATAGTACTTCTGAATCGCGGTTGGCGGAAGTATAAAAACAAATTTTCAGTGCTTTATATGTATAAAAAAAGTGAAATGATACAAAAACATTTAACAGTTACTCAGCGCTATTGACACTTGTTTCGTGAAACAGTGTAAATAAATGTCAAAAACATTTCATAAAGGAAATTTATTTTCACATACAATTTGTTGATGAAAAGATTGGAAAAGGCACAAAGGGGCAAGCTCTTAAGTTAAAATCAATAAGAATTTTTGCTATCTTTCTTAGAGGAGAATATTGACAATACTAAAGTTAAGTAAGTAATTATGTATATTTTTTCAAAAAAGTGTGTTTTAAAAACATAAGTATGTAGATATGTATGTGTTTACAGATTTTTGACAGCGGATGGTGCCAAATTCAGGGACTAAAAGTAGAAAGATCTGGCGGTGAGTCTTAATGCTCTTGGTAGAACCCAAAAAGTCGGTCAAAAATGGAAAAAGTATTGGACTGACTTTAAGTATGCTTGTGTCTTGCTTATTTATGGTTTAACAATTTTTTTTTCTGATAGATTTTAGACTTCACACTCTAGCCACACAGCCAAATTAAGCCAGCTGAACAAAGTAGCGGCATAAATGGCTTAAGCCAACTAAAACTATTATCAGCTTTAGAAGAGCGCACAAAAAAAAATAACAAATTCAGAGGCAGTAGATGGAGACAGAACACCCGAAGTTGGTTTTGAAAATGATGCGCTCTTTGATGGTATTATTGTGGTCGACGAAACTATAGCAGCAGATGCTGCAAACAGATCAACTCTTGAATCAGTTAAAGGCATTTCAGCAACCCGCTCACGAGCACGAAAGAGGAGAGCGCAACATGAAACACCTCATTTTGAAATAATTTTTAAAGTCGATGAAAAAACCTTGATAAAATAGTTACAGTGAATAATTTGAAAAGACAGCAAATCTCTCATTTAAAAGAGCAGTCAGAAGCCTCACGAAGTCAAATGGAATATATTAAAGAAATTCTAGGAGAGCAAGCAGACACTTCTAGAAGTTATCAAAACCATTGCACAAGTTACCGAAAATCTTGTTGAAAAGTTGCAACAGTTAATTGATATTGTTGTAAAAAAGTCTACTACACCGCGACAATTTAATAACTAGCCTGAAACTCTAACCAAAAAATATTCATTTCCCTTCCGCTAACAATCTATTTTAAAAAATGAGCTAACAAATTAAATGGTAAATTAAATACGTTCTTAGCTTGACACAAATCAGTTATTTTTTATACATAATAAGTCCACATATACAGTTTTAAACCTTTATTTAAGTAATCCAATAGGTTTATTATTTTAATTTTTATTTAAAACAATGAAGTGCGTAATTTAGTTATAAACTGAACTGAAAGACTATATATATATATATATATATATATATATATATATATATATATATATATATATATATATATATATATATATATATATTTATATATATATATCAGTTAATTTCAGCAAATAGTCTATTGCTCGCTCTTAGCCTACAATAACTATTTATATTTCTCGTATAAGGTCTAAATTGAAAACGATTCCTAATTCATTTTATATTTTCATCAATTCCAAACGTCGTTGTGCTAACTTCCCTAAGTGTTTGAAATTGAGTTACTGTATTGCGGATGATGACCTACAAATTAGTAACATGTTCGCTGATTTCTTTGCTACCACTTACTCAAATAATACATTCAATAATAATTCTTCGTATTCTTATAACATATAATATTTTACTCGTCGGATGTGCACTCTTCCTTCGTAAGCAGCAATACTGTTTTCTCGAAATTAAAATCTCTAAAATCTTCCTCTAATCCTGGTCCTGATGGAATACCCATTTGCATCTTACGAACTGTGCGGACCCTTTGTGATATCCATTAACTGCAAAATTTAATAAGTCATTAGAATTATGTTATTTACCACTGGTTTGAAAAATTTAATTAATTATACCATTTATTTTTTTAAGTGGAAGTAAAATAGGATATGTATTAAACTATAGAAGAATTGCTAAGCTAATGCTATTCCTAAACTGCTTGACAAGTTTTTAACTAATAGCCTGTCATTTCAATCGTTTTCACTGTTATCTATATATCAGCATGGCTTTTGTTAATCTCACTCCACAACAACTAATTCAGAAGCAGTATTTATTATTCTGCTTACGCGTCCTTCGATGAAATTCGTATGTGCTACCGTTGTACACTAACAGGCTGGGTTTAAATAAGTTACCTACTATCGTCGAGAAATGCTGTTACTTCTCTTTTGGCAGATATTCGCGGTGCTTTCGATACGGAGTTCCCTCTTGATAAAATTAACTTGCATTTTCGCCGATTCTGTGAAAATTTTAATTAATGTTGCAATATTAAAGATCTATCTGAAACCAATGATTATAAAAAGAGAACAATTATAATACATTTGAATTCTTAATTATTATTTCAACTCTGTATTACGAGTATTATTTTAGTCTGTAAGATTTCACTGTCCATAGACGTAAATAAATAATTAAACAAATTTCGAGTTTCCAAGCAAACTATTGTAAAATCTTCAGAAATATATGTACATATTTACTCTTTTCATTATTTATTTTATTATTTTTTTGTTTTACTTTATTACGTTATTGAAAAACTATCTCTGAATAAAAAAATATGAAAGCTACATTTTCATAAACAATGGTAACCCTATATTTTCGCAGATTAATAATATTGTGATGGCCGTGTATAAAATATATTGTGAATTTGCAGAAATTTTTTGATTAAGAGAAATATTTGTTTTTAAACAAATAATAAATTGAATTCAAACAAATTTGTCATAAAAAGTTGTTTTCTTTAGTTTACTTATTTTCTTCATATTTGTTTCAAAAATATGATGAAATTTTAGAATATTTTTGAAATCAATTTTTTTATACATAAAAACATATACAAACATATACGTATTAAAGTTAACAAAAAAGACTTCAAATTTAATATGAACTTTGTTTTTTTTCACGTTTTTTTTCAATTATTTTATATAATAAAAGCCCAATCTATTTACTTCCGACTAGGTTTGACTACTTGTTCTTAAGACAAATTAAATGTTGTGATTTCGGTTTAGAGAACACTGAAAATTGTGAATTCGTTTTAAAACGAATAATTTCGCTCGAATTCGGTTTTCAGAACAGGGCCGATTATTTATTTCCCTTTTGATCAGCGTTGCCAAATGTGCAGATTTGTTTATTTTACTTTAACAGTTTTTTTTTAAGCATTAAGCAATTTTGAAAATTTTTTGTGTAACAAATTAAGTTTTCTCTTAATTGTGCAGATTTTGTAGTATTTTAAATTTCAGTATTTTACGTTAAATTTTGTTATTTTAATTAAATTTTTCTCAAATAGGAATTTCACCCCATTTGGTTAACATAACTGTGGTGAAGCTTATTCGTACCTTTTTTAATGCGACAATGTAATTATCCTTTTTCTTACCACTGATCACAAATAAAGAGAGAATTCACACAGTGTGTAATACTCACATTTACCTGATATGCCTAAGAAAGTTGGGTTTTTCTGGGCAGTTACATTACATATTACGTAAATACGTACGTATGAGTGATATGTTTATTCCACTAATAAATGTGAACCCACTATTCTTTTGCCAAAAAAGTTTATATTTCTACAACGACTGCATAGATTAAAAAATTTTAAGCCTTGTTTAAAGGTAATCTTATTGCGGAATTTCAGTTTTTTAGTTTACTCAATAAGCTAAACCGGTTTAGAATTATGCGAAAATATATATGTATATGTTGTGCGACTTCCTCCATTTTTAAAATAACGGTTTATTTCTAAAACAAAAGCTAACCCAAAGAAACAGTTGGCACTACTGGATTCAGAGTACTCGAATTCGGTTCACCCGACGGATGTCCGATTGTCGGAAAGAAAATGTGTCAAATTTGAGCACAGTGATGTTATATCATCATATATTACCATTTATGTATATCACATATAATTTGAAGTGCTGTGCATGAATAAAAAATGCACACCAGAGAATTTAAAAACGAATGAGACCTCAAATTGTTGTAATTTGCAAATCAGACTAGATATTTATATTTTTTCTTATTAATTCACTTAATTGCTTTTTAAATAAGATCTTTAAAAAAATTGGCGCATTTACGTTTTATTTGTCTTTGAAAATTTACTCGATTTTTTCTAAGTATATGCAAGTGCAAATGGAAATGAAAAAAAGGAATTTTAAGGGACATATTTATATCCATCCTTCAGAAATTCTTTGAAAAAAGTACGCATGGTACAAAACTAAATTTTAATTTTTATATCTTAAGAAGGGTTAAAGTGGAAGCTTTTCAATTTGGTCTAAGTGACTTCGTGGACAATACAAATAATCAATTAAAAAGTGGGCGGAATTGGATTAGTAGGCATGATACCTCCCATCAAGAGAAAATATTGATTTTTAGAACGGTTAAGGATGGATAAAATTAATGTTTCTGAATTTAGACTGAATAACGTTATGGTCAATACAAATCATCAGTAAAAAAGTGGGCGGAGTTGGATAAGTGGGCATGATACCTCCCATAAAAAAATTAATACATATTGATTTTTGTATATCTTAACCCTCTGCGACTGACGTGGTTGTCTAGCAGACACCAATAAACATAAAAAAGCTATTTGGGCCGTTATGTCACGCATGTAAAAACAGTTTAATACAAATTGTTATTCAGAATTGAAAAAAAAAAATATCATAATAAATAACAAAAGAAACAAAAAAAACTTTATCGGAATAAAAAACCGGAATTTAGAAAATATAGAGCGTTGAAGAGGTGTCTGGTATTCTACCACGTGAATAGAATAGTGACAGTTAAACCACGTTAGTCACAGAGGGCTAAGACGGGTTAAAATGGAGGTTTCTGAATTTGGTCTAAATGACTTCGTAGACAATACAAATCATCAACCAAAGAATGGGCGGAATTAAATCAAAGTGCGTGGCACCGCTTACATATAGTAAATTTTTATTTTTATATATATTTCTGTAAGTAACAGTAGGCTATCATAAATGCTTAGACTTGTACCGGGGGGAGATAAAATAGGTTTACAGTTAAGGTAATAGCGAAAGGTAAGGGGTTGCGAAGAAGACCGGGTTTTAGCTAGTTTTAATATAATATTATTTTACCGAACAAAAAAAGTTCTGACATTTAAAAATTACTATTGCCGGAAAGGCGTACGCGGACATACATCGATAAGAATACACACAATACTGATGATAGTGTTTAGATTATTAGGTATATCCATCTTTTTTTAAAGATGAGTTTTATGATATTTGGCACTTTACAGAATACAATGTAGATGTGTAATTTTAAATTAAAGTTGAAAAAGTTCTCAGTGTAAGACTGTTTTTACTTTCCTTTTTTTGCATTTTTATATTTGGGAATCCAACGAGTGTTTTACAAGAAGCATGAAAAATTGCACAGGAACAAAATAATTAAAAATAATGACAGAATTATTGCGGGTTTTCGTGCAAACAACAGTCCTTATCTTGAATCTTTTGTTCTTACTTTTTTAGCACTTTACTGTTTTTTTCTATTTTAAAGTCTTTTATTTATAGTCTAACAAAATGATTGAAAAGAAAATTGTACACTGAAAGCACTTTACTAAACTGTTTATGACCCATAAAGTTCAAAATAGACGATATTAAAGCAGAATTGGCAATAAAATAGACAATATTTTGGGTACAATGAATACAATTAAATATAGAGATTAAGCTTATATATGTTTTCCAACACACCTAAAAATTGTTTATTATGCATATTTGGCG
This sequence comes from Wohlfahrtia magnifica, assembly GCA_023159175.1. NCBI lineage: Eukaryota > Metazoa > Arthropoda > Insecta > Diptera > Sarcophagidae > Wohlfahrtia > Wohlfahrtia magnifica. The sequence goes on from JAKWBJ010000136.1 coordinate 185,196, forward strand.
TTACTAAGTGCTACTTTTATCACATTATTAAAATACAGTGCATTCGAGATATCTTCAACGCTCACTTTCCTCAACATCCTAAAATATCAATCCTTTCTTAACATTGCCTGCTCTAAAATATCAGCTTTAACTATTTATTGCCCAAAGACCCTTTTTCACGGAAAAATTATTACTTTTTTTATAGAATCTTTGCTTTTGACACAATTTAAGTTAAAAAAAAAATGTTTCATGTTTTTACCAAGCCGGAAGGAGATAAAATAGTCCTTGTACTCAGAATTATCGTTGGCCAATAGATCTTGATTTTATTGAACTTTCTTAGAAACAAATGTGTTTTATTACCTTATTTATATGTAGCATTTGTATATGCATTAAAATAGAAAAATTAGTATCCACTCTTTTTAAACTCGAAATCCAATAGTACATCTAAACACTAGAATTTTTGAAGGATAACTAATGTTATGAGTAACCGGAGTGAAAAAGCTAAAAAAAATTATTGTTATTGGAAGGAAATACGGTACTTTATAGAACTAAAATAAAATAAAACACTAGTTGTCGTTGTTTTATAGTTTGTATCTTTTATTTTAATTCTACTTAATGTAATAAACTATGTTTTAATACACCAACTTCACTTTTACAACACTTTTTATTTACGCCGAAACGCGACTTTACTTATTGACAGCCAAATGATCACTAACTCACCAGCAACAATCTTTTTATAGTATTTCATTAGTTTCGAATGTTCTAGTACAGACACGAATCTTCGATTTATCTACGTTAATCCAAATGGTCTAAAATAACTTTATAAACACAAAAAGTAATCGAATGGCAACTCAATGCGGATGGTAGCTCCCTTAATTAGTACAGATAATTTTAGCAGTTAAACCAATAAATTTTATAGCTAAAAGCTTATAATGGTGGTGTGGATATGGTGAATTTTGTCTTCAGCATTTTTATTTACGTAACAATATTAATATATGTGTGTATGTGTCAGGGTTGGCAGCCCACTGGGTAACCCCATTAAACCCACCCGGGTTTTATTACGTTTTATACTAACAAAATCCGGCAGGGTTTTTTATTTAAAGATATTCATAGTTTATTTGTAACAAAAATAATTAAAATATATTTTAATAATAATAATTTTAATAATAATTTAATATATTTTAAGCTCAGAAAAGAAAATTAATTAACAAATTTATTAAAATAAAAATTTATCAAATCACTTTTCTCCAACACTGAGCCAATATCCGAAACCCGTCTCAGAAAAACTTATTGCCTATTTTGGCGATCTAATTTGAAGCTGATTTTATATTGCTTCAAAGGAAGTGCTTCGATGACATTCGAAAAGATATTGTATCCGTCGAAACAGCCAAAAGTCAGAAGGTGCAATGTTTTGAAAACACGGCGGGTACGGCATTTGATTGCCAACTTTTACGACGTGAGACCAACCGTTGACATTCGAAAGGAAAACTTTATCTGTCTGTCTTTATATTCAAGCCGCACTGTTCAAACGAAGTAATTGCAGTAATTGCAGTCTGCTCCGATCACCGCGTTTTGGCAGTTCATAAGTAGTAGACAATGCCGCCTTGATGCCATTAAGAGTGCCAAATTGCTTTATAAATACTAAAACAACGTGATTGTGCTAACAAACAAAAAATATATTGTAGAAATAATCGAAACTGGGAAGGTGTTATAAATCGCAACAACTCCCAAAAAAAAACCCATCAAAAAACCCAATAATACTCGGTGGGTTGAGTTTTTTTAAGCCCGGTTTTTCCCAACCCTGGTATGTATTTTTGTTCCTTATACACAGCTAAAGGGCTGATTTGATATTTTTGAAATTTTTTCAGTATCTCTCTGTATCACTGGAATCAATTACGAGTACAAGCTACATAAATAAATATAACACATTCCAGTACAAAGTAATATTTATTTGTCTATATGTACATATACTCAAAATTTTAACTATGTACATATGTAAATACAAGAGTCTCCAAATTTAGTTTAAATACCCTGTCGGATAATGAGTAACGAACTACAAAAATAACCAACTTTAAGTGAGCATTTATTTACTAACTTTAAGCTATCTACTACTCAATGCAAAATTTATAGTAACCAAAACCCATTTTTTTAAACACTTTTTGTGTGAAAGACGCTAAAATTAATTAACAGAAAAGTGCATACAAAAACCCGTCGGAATAGAATAAAGTTTCGTATATAGATGCATACGTATTTTAGTTTTTTAAATGTATAACTAGCTTAAGGCCGGTGTGCCTCGCACTTCCCATATTAATAAACGTTATCTAATAATAATAAACATTATTTTAGTTAAATATTTTACCTTTTTTCCCCTTTCGGTCCAAATCCAAATACTCGAGATAGCCTATAGTTCCTTCCAGATAGACACTATAGAAACTACTTAATTCCTCAATTAAAATTTGTTTTAGTATGTTCTAGTTAAATATCCACTTCATTCAGTTGTCGGCAACTGTATTCGCCTAGCTGTTGACGCCCACAACTTCAGTAAATAGCTTCAACTTTAACCAAACTTAAACCGTTATTGGTAACATTTCCTTTTATGTCAGTTTCTTGAAAAATTATTAAAAAAAAATAAATAATAGTACAAAAAAAATTAAGATTTTTAAATTATTTAACTTAAAAAAATAAATAATAAAAGAAAAATATTTAAATTTCGCGAAAGACGAATATAAGTTGTTTTTTTTTAAGATATAAGAATGTAATTTTTCATATAAAAAGTTGAAACAAAATTATTTACATTCATATGTACAGGTGCGAACACGAAAAAAGCGGTACTAAAAAAGTTTTGCAAAAATGTAAATATTTTTGAACTTTTATAAGTATGAGATCGCAACTTTTTAATTTTAACTTCAAATTAATATTATGTTACACATCTAAAGGCATTGTTAAATTAATGTATTCAGGAATAAAAAATATATTAATAACAAAAAGCGAAATTCAAAGGTAATATGAAAATAGCAGTTGCTAAGAAGAAATGCATTTCATAAAAGTTTGTGAACAAAAAACGTTAACAAAAAATGAAAAAATGAAAATGAAATGAATATTTCTAATAATAGCTTCACAACGACGAGACATTGAGTCAACCAAGTATTGGCACCGTTCTTCTGCCTTTTGCAGCCAAGCTCTGTGATCAACTTCCCAAAGCTATCCATTATTGGTTGGTTTCGCATCATCCACGGCCTTCTTGATGTCTCCCCAAAGATGTTGTATGAGGTTGAGGTCAGGAGATTGAGCTGGGCACTCCATAACCTTAACCCTATTAAAGCGAAACCACTCCTAGGCCTTTCGGCTCGTGTGCTTTGGGACGTTGTCCTGCAGGAAGACCCATTTTTGTGGCACTTCCTTTTTTCTGTATGGTAGCATAACATTCTGCAGGATGTCTACGTAAACATGATAACTCTTAAGCTGGATTCACCCATTGTTTCGGAAAAAAAATTTTGTTCCGAAACCATTTTTTTATATGTAGTTTGACGTTTCTATTTTTGCGAGAGAGAGAGAGAGAGAGAGCGAAAGAGGGTTAACTTACTTCGGAATAATCTCAGCTTAAATTAGTTTAATTTAAATTTTTGTTCCGAAACAATTGAATGTGCTGCCAGCTACTTCAATATTTAAACCAAAGTTGAACTGAGCTGCCACATCATATTATATGTATGTACATATGTATAATACAATACATATCACTTGTTTTGTATTGTTTGTTTTAAAAAGTAACTGTTGATTAATGTTATTATATTAAAAATAACATCGAGCTATATGAATCAGTTGTACTGAAGCTTGTTTCAGAAATAAAAAAGCGAGGCAGGGAATGCTTGTATGATATGAGTAACAAAAGTTACAAAAATAATCATATGTGTGTGGTTAACAAAAGCAACCTCTATTAGAATGGGAAGTAAATTAAATTTTGTAGATGATTATCAAAACCATTCAACAAGTTGTGTTTAATTAATTGCAGGATGCGAATGCCAAGCACTTTGGAAGAGTTTGCGTAGAAGGTATAAAACAGCTAAAAGCAATTAATTTACAATTTGTTTATTACGAAATAACTAATAAAGTGCAAATTGTAATCATCCGCTACTGTGCAACCAAGTTGTGTGAAGGGAAGCGAAATGTTTATTTTATAGAAGAAATTTTCCTCAGCGATGGACAGCGGGTCAAAATGGAGGAAAATCCGGAATATTGGAATAGGACAGAAAAGCAGCTCTTCCTGTGGGAATGATTTAAACGGTAGGTTTGTAGATATTAATATCCTCAATCCTCTTACAACTTTTATGCTTATTTGTGTTCTGTTTCCGTTGAAAACCCATTTAGCTTTCGTTGTGTGAACCAGTATGAGGTAGTGTCGAGTTTTTCTACAGTTAAGTCTAGGGCTATCGGTATTGATGGAATAAACCCACATTTCTGAGGGTTATTACGCCCAGACTCTTACATTTTCTTACTCATTTATTCAACTCTATACTCACGAAATATGTTTTTCCTGAAGGCTGGAAGCTTTCAAAGATTATTCCCATTTCAAAGAAGAATAACGACTTTAGGCCTATTGCTATTCTCCCCTTCCTATCTAAGGTTATGGAAAATATTATGAGTCGGCAGATTAATGAATATTTAGGACAATCAAATTTTTTATCTCTTAGGCAATCTGATTTTGTTAGGGGCAGACTGCTGTATCACGGCTCTTACGAATGTAATCGAGGATATTAGAGCCGATCTTGACAGGGGTATAGTATCTTTTTAGTACTTTTGAATAATAGCAAGGCCTTTGGTACAGCCGACCATGCAATTTTGACGAGTAAACTGGAGAAACTTTTTTAATTTTCACCGTCAGCTTGTGAATTTCTGGATAATTTTCTGACTGGTCGATCTCAGACAACGTAAAATAATAATAAATTGCCACAAACAGGAAAATTCAATAACGACATTGTAAAAATAGTTGAAAGGCCAAACTCAGCTATACAGGAAGTAATAAACCGCTTTAAAAACAAAAAAAGAGTTGAAAATAAGCCCAGTTGTGGACGTCCTGCAAAACTAACAGTAAAATAAGTTATTCCGATTATTAAGAAAAAACACATTTGAAAGAGCAAATAAAATAGCCTTGGATATTGGAAAGACATGTAACCAAAAACTTTTGTCCGAAACAGTTCGTAGGGCTTATAAAAGTGGTGGATATCAACCACGAGTAGCTCGTAAAAACTAGAATTTGATAAAATGTATTTGAACAGCGAAAGAGTTTTTTGGGACAATTTTATTTTTTCGGATAAGTCAAAATATATTATATTCGGCTCTGATGTGAATTCTAAAAAGCAGAAGATGAACTAAATCCAAAGAATACTTGCAAGACTGTGAAACATGGAGGTGGAAGCGTGATGGTATGGAAGTGCATGTCATCAGCAGGTGTTGGCAATTAGTTATAATCGATGAAATTACGACTAAAGAAGTTTATTTAAATACAGACTCTTTTGTGCAAAATTATCGTGTGTTACAAAAACTAAATTTTACAGGAGATCGTTTTTTAAATTTCTTTTCTTTGGCTGGTTACATTAATACTAAATTGTAAATGTGGTACAATAACCGATATGTTAACAAAAATTGGAAACTTCTTTTATGGAAAAGCTTGTATATATAGAAATATTCAGGTTTTTGGGCACATATAATATTTTTGCCAAAAAAAAGTTTTATTCATGTTTTTCTTAAATGAAGTAGTTCTGATAATTTAAAAACAACTGATATATCACCTTAAATTGAACACGATTAAAAAATTACCTTAATTCTATTGACAAAGTTGGAAAAGCTTAAAAATTATGGTTCTGACCAACACAACTGTCACAGCGGAGACTTAGTTTATTAGTACTTTAATGTTATTGTAATTGTTTGCATTAATAAACGATGATTTTTTTCTTCAAAATATGATTTTTATTTCGCAAAATTATGATTTTCATCCCAAAGTTTCTGGCGACGCAGTAACGAGTCTAAGGTTCAAAAATTTTTAACCATAATAGCTATCATAGCCAGATTAGTAGAAGCAAACCGTATATTAGTAACCAAAACAGACTTAGAAGACTATTGCTTACCAATGACGATCTGAAATAAGGAACGCGCACGATAAAATTTGGACATACTTCTAGGCTTATATCTTTTACCGTGATTGAAAAAATAAATTCTGTTACTTCGCTTTTGCTAATCATATGTAGCAGTAAATATGTCTAAGGTCTCAAAATTAGTTTCTTTGAAAACGGGCATCGAACAAGAAACTTAAGAATTGAAGTTTTCAATAAAAATCCGCCTAGTCCACAACAAACAATAGTCAAGCTCACAAGTGCCAACTAAAAAACTCTTTCTCGGCCCATAAAAGCATATATTCATATTAAGAGTTTCTGAGTATTCAAAGAAAACGCAAGCAATTTGCACATGTAGGAAAAGAAGCTCTTCTTTTATAGGGTCCTCCATCTAACGTTTTTTTTCAACTAGTGCTTATTTCGTGAATGGTAACACTTAGCTCATGTCTGATTTGATAGATAATTAGTTTTATCTTTCCGCTGAACGAATATGGTTGTGTAAACGCTTCGCTAAGCGGGCCTGCGATCGACTTACAGAAGATGCCGATTTTGCCAAAAAAAAATCATCTTTTCAGATGAAGCTCATTTTGATCTTGGTGGGCATGTAAACAAGCAAAATAGTCGCATTTGGGGCACAGAAAACCCGCACGCACACATTGAAAAGCCGATACACCCAAGACGAGTTACTTTATGGTCCAGAGGCATAATTCGGCCATTTTTCTTCGAAAATGTGCAAGGAATGGCCATTAAAGTCAATGGCGATCGTTATCGGGCCATGTTGAACGAATTTTTGTTCACAAAAATTGAAGATGGGGATATTAGCAACATTTGGTTTCAACAGAACGGCGCTACGTGCCACACGGCCGAAGCTAAACTCGATGTTTTGCGCCCTGTTTTTGAAGATCGCATTATTAGCCGTAGAGCTAATGTCGTTTGGCCACCCCGGAGCTGCGATTTGACACCGTTGGACTATTATTTGTGGAGTAGCGTCAACGACAAGTGTTACGCCAACAAGCCAGAGACAATTGACGCTTTAAAGGACAATATTCGTGAAGCCATTGGTGAAATACTGCTACACACAATCGATAATGTGCTTAAAAATTGGACCGATAGTGTAGGCTACTGCATGGCCAGCCGTGGCAGCTATTTGAATGAAATTATTTTCCATTATTAACCGGAAGGATTGTACTTTCAAATAAAAAAAGAAATTTGAGAAAATATTCAGTAGTTTTTTTTATAGCATTTTCAAAAAAAAAAAAAAAATTATTTGGCGGACCCTTTATTACTAACGGCTCTTTTAACACTGATATTTATGTTAATGAGTGTCTGAAAAAACGGCTGCTACCACTTTTCAATAACTACAAGGTGTGCTTATTTTTCTGACCAGACCTTGCCATACTGTGCATATAATGTTGTTAACGTTCCCGGGCAAACCAATACACCAAATTACACAGAACTCCGTCCCAATGAGAGGTATTGGGCATTTGTAAGAAAAAGCATTTGAAAGACATAAAAAGCTCAGTCAAAAACGAATAAGAGCGTAAAAGGAAGTGGAGGACTGCCAGAAAAATGGTAACCGACAACACAATAAAGGCCTTAATGGAAGGAATTGCAAAAAAGTAAAAAAAATTGTCAGAGTGTACTAAAGACTCGATACTTTTTTAACCAACAGACAATATTTTCTATAATTTGAATAAATATTGAAATAATTTTACCATTAAGTTCAATTATTATAAAAAAAGTGTATTACCAAATTTTTTTTTGCGCACTTCTTAGTCAACCAAATTCTGGAAAAATATTATATTCATTGATAAGTCGAAATTCGATATATGTATGTATGTATGTACATATGTATGTATTTTGATCTTAAGCAAAACAAATAGCGTGGATAAAACTTAAAGTAATGGACAATGCCAAATTGCGATCAACTGTGAAAAATGTTGGAATATCACAAAAAGTTATATGTATGTATATCAGCTGCTAAATTCGATTACTATTTTTTGAAGAATTTGTCTTTATGAGGTTTTAAGCACAATTTAGAAAAAAGTGGGAAAAAATTGGTATTTCGTACGTCGATAACGACTTAAAACAATCTTCCCACGTTGGTCGGCTCTAGACGCTTTATAAGTGTCTGGAGCTAATTCAAACGGCGTCCCAGTCACCAACTCTGAACGCTAATGAACATCTGTTTAAAATATGTACAAGAGAAAAAAATAAGGGAATACCCATATATAACATAGAGGTCCTATGAAAATTACTTCAAGAAGAACTGAACTGTTTAAATACACATTTTTTGTTCTAATTAATGATGTCTAATAATTATAATATGTATGTATATGTACAGTGGCTTTATCTAATAACCGGACAACTAAATAATATGTATGTACTTTATGGCGGGTCGATTTAAAAATCGCCCAATGACAAGAAAAATCGTGTTCTAGGGATCAAAATAAGAAACTTTGCCTCTAAAATGAATTCTGATGTTCTTTATTTTGACCCAAAAGGTCAAATTTTGAAAAATCTCACTTTGACCCATTAAGTGCCCCAATCGATTCTAAATATATATACCCATGCTAGTGGCACTCCCAGTGGAACCTCCCTGGTGGGTCCCCATAAAAAATTTCAATAAATTGCCATTTTTGGCACTTTATATGAAACAATCAGCGAAATAGCTATGTTTGTTTTGTTTTGGAGTTTATTTTTTTTATACAATTTAATAATAGAAAAGAAACTACAAAAATTATTGTTTGAAATCTTTTTCTTTCTCAAGTCTGGGCTCTCTGATTTCGTCGCCATAATAGCGTCTACATTTTCTGGTATAACTCGTTTGGAAACGCTAGCTAGCAATTGAACATGTTGCGTTCCTTGTGTATGTGGCGGAATGTTTATATAATTTAAAGGTGGATTATCTTCATTTAAATATTCTTTCAATGTATCGTTCGGAATGCTTCGCGTGAACGGTGGTTCAAATACGTTATTTATATCATTCAAATTGATCATTTCCGTGTAATTTGTACAATGAAAGTTTATATCTGGTCTTTTATGAACTCCAAGTTCCGTTAGGTCTTCAACATCGGTTCGATAGCCTAGAACTTTCTTTATAGCCCAGTCTCGCTTTTCTTTGCTATCATCAAACAACATTGGCAGCAAGATATTTTCCGAATGCGCCTAATATGAGTTATCTTTAATTACTTGATTGACAATACTGCGTAAAGGAGGTTGTAGCACTTGATATTGAAGTACATTATAAATTCAACCAGAATCTGTAAATTTTCGGATGGATTTCCCTTGGTGAGCCAGCGAGAATGTACAATTTTAACTGGTTTGATGTTACCCAGATCCACCGAAACGAAATTGCATGGGCAATGTCATATAAGTACTTCGAATCGGTGGAAATTCAATTTCTTCTGCAGCAGGGGGCATATTTTTAACGCAATTTACTGAAAGCCGTCCACCACCTGAAAACAGTAAAATAAAGTAGTCAAATAACTAAAAACGGTTGAAAATTATAATAAATGAGTGATAACAATTACTTACCGGAAAAATTTCACAAGTTTCAATTTGATTGCTGTTTTCCGATTGCCGATCTTGGTCCAGTGCTGGTTGATTTATACAAAGCTCGAAACAAATGCCGAAATGGAAGTTCGTTGAAGTGTAGAAGGCAAACGAACCAATGCAATGGTCTAACAGCATTTTAAATCGTCGTATAATTTCACCGTGTGGCCCAGTGTTTGTTGGCTCACCATCAGTGCACATACCAATTAATGCATCCAGTGATATATTTTTATCGTTGAGAAATCATTTAACTTGGTTGTTTTGTATTCAGCCGTTTCATGTTCCCGTCTTACGTAACCAATCAACGGAGAACTTGGTTCTCTGAAAATAACAAGATGCGGTTCTTTTACCATCCTAGTATGATATTTCCGATCAATTTTATCTCTCGTTACAGTATCATCTTTTCTACCGTCGAATGAAAATGTTAACAAATTGGTATCGTCTAACCGTTCGTTAAAAACTTCTCGTCTGCATTTGTCTTTTTCTACGCAAACTTTCGATTTATCCATGACGAGAGGTTCGCCATGCTGATCTTTCATTTCGAAATCTTGGAAATCTCGGTTCCCAATGCTGATGCTCTCTATCAGGCACACCAAATTTGTCACACATCAAGGTAAAGTTAGAACAATCATATCATTCTGTGTATTGTGAACCATTGCTTCTATCCATATCTCCTTCAACCGATGGCGGTACGTATGTTGAATCATCGGGATGCATTATTAGCATTGCTGACATAACCGTTGCTCCTTGCGCTTCATTTTCCATCACAAATGCATCGACTGTTAGTCTTCTCTGATTATGTTGATCGTGCATAAACTCTTTGAGGCGTTCTGGAACCAATCCTTTAAGTCGCATTTACATTTTCCAATGTAAGAATTTTTTTTTTCAGAGATTTTGCAAACTCTGGAAATGGGTTATAATATCTTTGCTTGCCTTCGGCTTGATATTTGTTGAGCAATCTATTCAATTTAATCAATAGACCATTTTTCGGCAATATTTCCATACCAAGTTTTCCCAAATTCCAATCAACTTAACATATTTGGGCGATTTGTTTACGTCCCGACAAATCGACCCGCACTAATGTACTTTCTACAAAAAAAAAAAAAATAAAATAAAAAATTGTATTAACAATCGAGTACTTCAAATTTTTAAGTTTAAGTCAGCGCTGTTTTTAATTTGATATTTTGTGGCGCCAGTCCTCTTTGTAACAGATTCCACTAACTTTTTGCAATAAAAGGATCAATTCGTTCCCATTCCTCTTTAAGAGCGATTTTTAAATCAGTGATGTTAGATATCGACCGAGATTTTAATTTATTTTGGAGATATGTCCTCAAATTCTCTGTAACGTTGATATCAAGAGACAGTGGAGGCATTTCCATAACATGTGGGCAGTTGTACAATAACCACATTCGCGTACTATGTGCTTTGGGTCGTTATCTTGATAAAATTGACAATTAGCCGACATGCCCAATTTTTGTGAACCGGCTGTCAAATATTCTTTTCAAATTGTTATATACACTAGTCAAAAAAACTTTTCGTATAAGACTTTTTATTTTATTCAGGACTCTGTGTTTCTAAGAATTCGCAACAAAGCTTAAACTTTTTGGTCTTGTAACACCTATGTCTTAGATCCTTAGATTATAATCAAAATTTGTATTTGAAAAGAATGTAGTTTCATTGCTAGGCATCATGATTTAAAAAAAGTGAATTAATTTACTCAGAAAAAGTACACATAAAATATTAATGCGTACACATAAAATATTAATGGTTGTTTTTTAATTCGTTGTATTTTTAGTCAAATTTGTGTACATATGTATTTGCTGTAAGAAAATTATTTTCAATTTACGATATAACAATTTTTTGCAATGGGTTAAAAAAACACAAAAACATTAATCCTGCCGAAAGAAAATTTATGATTTTCCTCAGAAAGCAAGAAACACCCTCAAAGAAGTTGCAGAAAAGGTAGAAAAAATGCGTTCCTCTATCTAGAAAACCATCAACTTTCACAAAGTAACTGGTGACTTTGTCAAAACCCCATTCTAACCGTCCTTCAAAATTAATTTTGAGATAAAAGATACAGCTCATCAACTCTGTGCAGCAAGTTCCTAAAATAATAGCCTCAAAAGTGGCCGAAAGTTTTGATTTAAAATTGAACACGAGTATAGGTAGAATTAGCCGAACGTATGTAAATGTAGATGCCGTAAATGTAGTTGTGTCAGCTGATCGCTTTTGTTATATGAAAAGCTATAAAAGTGCTTACTTGACCGTAACGTAATGTAAATGTAACGCCCCAATCTGTCGAAAATAGAATTTGACGGGCTGTTTTTTTTGCACTTTTTGCACACAATTAAAAAGAGCAATTTAAAACAATTGAACACAGTAATTTTAATTTATATAATAAAAAATTTGCTTTAATAAACATTCTTAGGTGACAAGCAAACATTTTCACGCTAATGATAGATAATGTACCCATGTAATTCTTTGATAAAATTAAAAAGAACTTTAAGTCAGGAACACTTAGTTTCAACATTTAATTGAGTAGGATCTTGAAATTGTGATAAACAAAAAAAGAAGAATGCCAGGTAAAATATAATTCCAATGACTTTAATTTTGTGTGCAAAAATTTTAGTTACATTGTTCTATCGTGAACTAGGGAGAAAGAAAAACTTCTGTATGTTGACTTTCTATAATATAGCATTTATTTGATAAATAACTTTATACACCGTATGAGTTTTTTTTTTGGCAATAATTTGGTATATGTACAATGTACACATATGATTATATTATTTTTATATGCTTTGTTAAAACATACTATTTAAACATATTTGCCTCTTTCTGAAAAGCGTACACAATTCGAACATTTATAATACCCATCACTGTGGCTTAAACAGCTGTTTCTTTTCCATTTTGAACTATTTATATACACACATCGTCAAAAACATACGACACGTTTTTAAGTGTTGTATAAGTGGTAAAACATTTACATTTACATTACAGTTACATTTACGATTTCTACGGTCGGCTAATGAGGCCTTATATGTGATCATAATTTCAGAAATATCTTAAAGCGGTTCTCATGCTCGTATAGGAAGTAAAAAAAATAGAATTCTGGGAAAGGGTTATATTTTTGGATAAGAGTCAGTGTTCCATTTTTATAATAAAAATTCTTTAGTTCGTGTTGAGAAAATTCGGTAATAGCACTACATAAAGCTAATTTGTGCGATACTGTCATACACAGTGATGGACGTATAATGGTTAGGGTTATGCACCGGCTAACGGGGTGTACAATTTGCAGGTTATTGGAAGAAGAGAGCTTATCTAGATAATATAAAGGTCAACTGGAGGCACAATTTTGCGAAACTAGGTTTTTGTAGCAATGTTTTACTTGAATAAGGTAACATTTCTAAGAACACAGCCGATATTGTAAAGCTTTAGATGCTTTATAACGTTCCAAAATAGTTGCGTGTGCCACCGCAGTCTCCAGATCACAATCCCATTGATTATTTATGGGATCTGTTGGACTAAAAAATTCTCCATCATGTTATAATATCAAAAATTATATTAAAAAAGTTTTGTCAACTGAAAAGGAGGAAATATCACTGGAAGTCACCACAAAACTAATTTATTGTTAAAGCTGTTAAAAATATCCAGAAATAAGATTTTAAGAAAGTGCATTCACTTTTGTACGCAGACTTTTTATGCGTATTTTTTTAACACGACTTTACTTTTTTGTAATTAATTTGTATATAACTAATTTTATATGTTGGATTTTACTATTTATTAAAACTATGCAAGAAGATTTAATGAAAAAATAATAATTTTAAGAGCTGTTGTGTAATGTTTTTGTATTATCTTGGACATAATGGTTTTGTACGCAAACTTTTTCTGACTAGTGTACTTATACTGGTCCATTACTCATTCAATAAAAACCAACTGAACAGGGCCTGCAGCAGACATACAGCCGAAAACCATTACACTTACAGCACCAAAAGGCGAAGATTGGACGATCTTAATTCTTCGCGTTCGTTCCACAAACGAACGGTGAGGCTATAGAACAAATTCTCATAATGCGTTGTGCGATTCATTGGACAATCAACTACAAAGAGATGTGTTCTACGGGAAAAACGATTACTGCGTAAGAATACATGATTATGCGTAATTAATACCTTTATTCCGTTAGAACACAGTCCATTACAGTACAGATAGAACAATGAAACACACGCCACATTGCGACAATGCTCTAACGAATCGATAGAATTTCTCTAATTAAGTTATTAATTATTAAACATAAACTTACGTTGTGCTCCGTATGTTAGAATTTTTGTTTATTTCTTTATTTTAAATTAGATTTAGGTACTTTTTAAGTTGTTTTTTAAGCCAAAAATTAACAAATAAAAATGGCGAAAATGTGCTGCCAATAATGTAGCGTCACCATTTTTGACAGTGTTACCAATTAATCTTTCGCTTTAGATTCAGCGCGTTTAAATGTCCAAAAACAGCATTTGTCTTTTGAGCGATTTACATAAAAACGATAAATGTTAACATTTAATAAATTGTATTCAACCATTGTTTCGCATGACCAAAGCAAAATTTGGCAGAACTCTCATTATGCAATTGGAATGGATAGACAGCCTGTAATTTTAAAATGTTTTTAATTTAATAAAATTTTAATAAATAGCTAAAAACAAAAAGCGATGTAAAAAAAATTAGCAATTAAATGGAATTAAAATAAAAATGACAAAATACAATTTTTTCTATCAAAACAAGAAATAAACCCGGAAGGGTTTTTTGGGTTTTATAACTGCTTCCAAATTTCGTTCAAGTCGACAATATTTTTTGTTTGTTTATACAATCACGTTGTTTTAGTATGTATAGTGCAACTTTGTACTCTTGGTGGGATTAAGGCATCATTGTGTACCATGAACTGCAAAAACGCGGTGAGCGAACCAAAATGTAATTATTAGGTTTGAATCATGCATTATGAGAAAAACGGCCGGAATATACAGACAGACATGATAAATTTATTATTTTGCATGACAACACACGACCACATGTTTCAAAAGTTTTAAAACAATTATTAGAAATGATCAAATGCCGCATCCGCCGTATTCTCCGAACATTGCTTCGTCGGCTGTTGCGACGGATACAATCACACCTCTTTATACGGGCTTTCTTTACATGGCATTTTGGAATATGGAATTTGGCCTGTTTGAAATATGGAACAAATTCACTTTAAGCGCAAATTACCTAGTTCTACGGTTAAAATACCATGAATTCTCCATTTTTCAACAAAAAGTGTAAGGGAGGCAAACACAGCACATATTCATATAGGTTAAAGGCATTTCGATGTACGGCCAACATTTTCAGAAACTACCTAGGCCGTATAAAGAGGTATTAGTTTATCTTTTAACATGTCAATTAATCAGAAATACAAAATCGGCGTCAAAGTTAGAGCGCCTTAAAAAACGAGAAGTCTTTCTGAAATTATATTTGAAAATTGGCTCAGAGGTGGCGGAAATATGTAAACAGTGATTTGATAAATTTGTTATTTGATTATTTTTTTGCGTTCAAAAACGGAACAATACGCAAATTTCACTTATTTTGTTGTAAATAAACTACGAAAGCCTTTAAATAAAAAAACCCACCTGGTTTTTTTAAAATATAATACCCAATAAAACCCCGGTGGGTTTGCAACCCTCATTTAACTGAAATTCCATTTTAAAAACTACAAAATACAAATTCTTTTAAGGTACTTGGCAAATATTTGGCGAACAAAGCGTAACACCGCTTTTTCAGAAAAATTTAAAGTATATTTTTCCATTTACCAAACTTGACTTTAGTCTCGATAAAGTATTTGATTTGAGTTAATTTATTGATCCATATTTTAATGTTTTAACAAAGTGTCTTAAGCCATATATTAAATTTAAAAATATCTCAACGTATGAATACTTATCTAAGATTAAGGCTATTTATATTAAATTACAGTTTTACTGTTGAAATCTATACTAAATATTATTTAACTACATTCTAATAAACTTAAAAAAAGGTTTAAACGGAGGCGTTCATTGGACTACAAACTAAATTAAACTTAAAACTAATAACAAAAGAACACAAAAAATAAACACGAATTTAATTAACGTTCTTAATAAAAATTAGCCATGTTTTAATGATATAAATATCCCGAAATTTCTCACTATCAATACTAAGTGACCTATACTCCTGAGAGTTTGCCAAGGCAACTCAGGAGGTCCCTAGCAAAGAACCATTTATAGTCTGTGTCAATAGCGGCGTATTCTGCCCGCGTAGAAGCTAAACACATACTGTCGACAGTGAACAAGTCTGTCCCTTTGCAGACAATTTACGGAAGAACTCCTATCGTTTTGGGCATTCCTTAGAGCCAGCAGTGTAGCCTACAAACCCACAGTTCACTCATTTGACCTAAAGCCTTATCTTTCTTACTGCACATCCAATCACAGAATCTGTTGTCAATGCTTCAAAGTCATCCTCTCATTTGGAGGTATCTCACACTTACCTCGGCCGTGATCCCCACTACACTTAACACCTATAAGGCATATTGCAATTAACCGCCACATAAACAAAGCGCTGACAGTTAAAACATTGAACCAAGCCACGTCGCATGTGTTTCTCTATATAAATTCTTTAAGAGATATACGTACATATCTGATATCCCGGAAAGCTTTTACATCAAAATCTCTACCGATTCAAAGAGCTATTTATTTCCTCCAAGTTTGGTCAGCCCTATTATTTTAATTTTGATATGAACACCGTCTATATAATCCAGGACTTCTAGCTCTTTAAATAAGGCAGAAAGACCCCTTATCACAAGTGAAAGTAGACGTAGGGTGCAGATCCCTATGTTGGTCACGTTAATTCCTAAAATCTTAATATTATAAACCTTGTTACCTAATATAGATAGCTTCTTTTCTAGTACTAAAATTTTAAATATTAATTTTATACAAATGCATTAATCGGTACAGTCTTACTATTTTTTCTTTTTTTTTTGTATTTCCTTGGGACTTCTTTATTCTTCTTATCTTGTCATTTCTCCATAAATTATTGTTTCTCGCTGTCATTTTTAATGTTGGTATTATTTTTCTTTTGGAGTACAATTTTCTCCAAAGTGTTGGCTTTTTGCACTGGAGGTAAAGAACCCTCTTCTTCAATGTTAATCTAATTTTCACTATCGGATACATCTTTTTAATCAGTGATGATCCTCTCTTTCAATTATCAGATCCTCAATGGTGTGCTTCAATTTATCGTTCTCATTGCATATACATACATATGTATATGAATTTTTAATTTAAATTACTTATCTTCTTATAACAGCGCGCTGCAGCTCTTGTTGTGGTTAACAGCTTCATTCGCCTCTATTTAATGGGGAATATCCTTAGTAGTCTTGGATATAGATTTCTGTTCCGGTTTTTGAGCATTACTCTTTTTATGTAACTTCTTCACAGTGGATTTATGTATATGCACTCCAGTTATTTATTCACAAATAACTATTTTTAAACGAAATACACAAGTTTTCGCTTCAAAACACTTCATTTTTACAACTTGCAACTTTTGCACCCTTGTTCACCAAGGGCACTTGTTTTTATCGAACGAATTTTTCGATCTGTCGATATAACTGGAAATAAAAAATATTAATATTTAAAAAAAATAATTACAAAACAAACACTTGAACACATTCCACGCAAATTTTGGCTTCTGGGCCACTTGTGCCTTCTTATTTTCCCAAGAGGTTTGAAACCCACCTCCACAACGTGGGCATTTTGCTGCAAACTTAAAATTTTATTTATTATTATTTTAGATTTTTAACCTTATTTAATGCTTTACCAAATGTTAAGCTTTTAATATGCTTTAAAATACTGTTACGTTTTTACCTTTTTAAAAACGTGTTTTTATGAGTTCGTAGATTGTAGTTAAAATAAAAAAAATTTTGTGTTGGTTTTAATTAAAAATCCTTTATTCAACACAGTTTTGTGCGCCACTGCTTGTAATCTTTTTACAGGAAATAACAATTTTCTATTCTTAATTACTCCGTCTGTTTACAATCCTGTAAACAGCAACAATTACTCGACAGATCTTCCAATCCGATCGTAGTTATAACTTAGGTTTCAACCAGAGGTTATCCACACTTAACTCTCTTTGCTGAGTTAGCTCCAACTAAACTGGTTATTACTTCACTATTCACTTCACGAGTTTACTCTTTATAAACTCCCTTCACACAAACTGCACTCGCTGGGTTTACTTTACTTAAACTCCACTCGCTGAGTTTACGACACAAAAAAATGATTGCTGTTCGCATCGATGTGCTTTTTATATGGCTGAGTAAACAGCATATCGAAAGCTCTCGAACCTCTCGATATTTCAAGTAGATTTTATTTCTTTCTTTTAATTTCTTTTTAGTTCTTTTGTAGCCATGCGTATGTAAACATCTACCTCTTTCAGCTCTTAGTATTTGTTGTTGCTTGTTTATTGTCTGTTACTTGTTTTCTTTGCTGCTTAATTATTGTTGTTGCCGTATTATTTTTATTTACTTTGTCTCTGCTAATGGTTGTTGTTGTAGATTTGGTTATTTGTAAACAGCACGTATAGTTGTTCTTGCAGCTTTTGTTTATTTATTTTAGCGATGTAATAAACTCTGCGATGCCCAATCTTATTTTCGTAACAAGACTTAAAATAGTTTTAAAAATACATAAAATGTTTAATTACATCTTTTTTTAAAAAAAAAGTTAATTCCGGAGAATAAAGCTGTACACATTTTTTTACGCTAACTATATGTAAAGGGTGGCCCAACCAAAACGTACAATGTTGATTGTAAATAAAGCAAAGTCTTCAGAGAATTATCTTAATATTTTTAATTATGATAGAAGGATCTATGGCAATTATGTGTAAAACACCCTTTAGCTCTTGAATTGTTCTTGGCTTATTGCTGTACATTTTTTCTTTAAAATATGTGCAATATATATTGCATATGTACAAAAATAGTAAATAGAAAAATTACGCGCCTTATTTCGCAAGTTACTAACAAAAACTATAACTTATATAAAAAGTAAAAGTTTTTGTTATATTTTTCTGTGGTATAGCATTGTGCCACAACCAACAAAATACCCGATTTAAAAATTTATACACTATATATTATTTTTTATTTTTTAACTTACACTCTCAAAATCAAAATAAAAAGTTCCTATTTCTTTTAATTTCGTAGAACTTTTTTTTACATAAATCTAAGTATGTTATATTGAAATATTACAGCTTTTCAAGACCATGAGCTATAAACGAAAATAGAGTTGAAAGGGAAATCCCATTTTCTGTTGAAAAATTTACAAGTGGAAAGGGAAGAAAGTTTGATAAGGGATCAACAATATGTTATTTTTCAGAAGACATAAAAGTAAAGATTTTGTAAATTCTTCGAATGTAAATGTCACCGTTTCGAATAATAGCTTATTTAAAAATTCAATTGCAATATGTAGTATGTATGTACACACATTAATATTTAGTTTTTAAATATCAGTTTCTGAAATCCGAAAATTCTTTGTAAATATAATAACATCTTGTTAATGTAAATTTTTCTACTTAAATGTATACATACATACAGTGAGTGTCACTTAAAATCGTATATCACCATTTTTTTAACAACTTGAAAAAAACAGGCAATATAAATTTATTATATATAAAATTAAAACACACATGAGTAATTAAAAAAAAAAACAAGTATGTATGTATTAAAATTAAAAATTAAATTCTTTAAAACAGTATTAACAAAAATTAAAAATATTGCAAAATTCATGCTTCACTTAAAATCGTGCACATATATAAGCTTATAATTAAAGGATAAAAAATAAAAAAATATTAATGTGAAATAATTTGATTATTTTACTAAGTACTCTTTGTTACTTTTTAGATCCTTTTAAGCATGGACTCCACAAGAATATTGCACGTTTAAGGATTTATTTTATTCCATTCTTCTTGATGTGCTATCAGTAGGACTCTTAATTTTGTACCTGGTATTTTCCATAGAAGTACAACAGCTATCATAGCGGGTGACTGAGATGGCGTTTGAATTACCTTTAGACAGTTATATAGCATCTAAAGCAGACCAGCATGGGAAAATTGCTTTAAGTTTTTATCGACATACGACTTGAAAGTGTTCGAAAACCAAATTTTTTCACAATTTTTATTTTTTTTTATTGTGCTTTTCAACTCTCAGATAGACAAATTTAAACATATTGCCTTCAACAAATACTAAGTCACCCATTCCAGCAGCTGATTTATGACCCCAGTTAATCGCAAGTTGGCATTATCCATTACTTTATTGAGTTTTTTTCGTAAGAACAAAATATATTATATTTGGACTTTTTAATGAATATTATGTCGTTTCCAAATTTTGTTGATTATTTGAGATCTGCATTGGTAAACAAAAATCTTCTAAGTCATTAATTCAGCTATGATGGCTGTTAAGACGAACTAATTTTTAAATTGTAGACCGCTTACACCCTACTCCAAATATATTTTCAACTAACTTTGGGGATAAAAGATGTAAACGCTTTATTTTTCTGATTATTTTGCGTTCATCATTATGAACTAAATTTAATTCAAAATATTTTTTAGTTTAATTTGTTATCCGATCTTCTTTTTCGTATCTTTTAATTACGTATTAGACACTATTTTTTTTTGCCTTTCATTTTCACTATTCAGATATTTTTTTTACTTTTTTCACTCAAACACTGAGCTCCCTTTTCAATAATAAAAAATTAATTTTTTTATCAAATCTTCTTCAATAAGTTCAGTCAATATTAAAATTCAGCAAATAAAATTAATTGCAAATACACATACATACATACATAGGTATACAAATTAATTACAAAAAAGTAAGATTGTGTTAAAAAAATACACAGAAAAATTATGCATACAAAAGTGAATGCATTTTCTTAAAATCTTATTCTTGGATATTTATAACATTAACAATAAATTAGTGTTTAGTTGGATAGTCTGTTCTTTTAGAAACACAGCCAATTTTTTTTGCATGGAATAAACCAGTTTTGTGGTGACTTCCAGTGATATTTCCTCCCATTCAGTTGCCAAAATTTTTTTAATTTAATTTTTGATATTATAACATGGTGGAGATTCCATAAATAATCAGCGGGATTAGAGATATGGAGACTATGGTGGCAACTGTTTTGGAACATTATAAAGCATCTAATGCTTTACAATATCGGTCGCGTTCTTAGAATGGTTACCTTATTCAAATAAAACATTGCTACCAAAACGCAATTTCGTTATATTTTGTTTCCAGTTAACCTTTAGAATGTCTGGGTAAGCAGTGGTCTCAGTAATCCGCAAATTGTATACTCCGTTAGCCGGCACATATCCGCTAACCATTACACCTCCACCAACGTGTGTGACCGTATCGCACAAATTAGCTGTAGTGCTGTACCACATTTTCTCCACACGAATTGACGACTTTTTATTATAAAAATGCAATACTTAATCTTCTCCAAAAATATAAACCTTTAGCAGAATTCTAATGGCTTATTTAACAGCTTTCTACAAAACAACGTTCTCCTTTGACTGCTTTTAATGAAATAGAGGGCTTCTTACATTCTATACGAGCATGAAAACCGTTTTAATTTAAGGGATTTCTGAAATTATCATCACATATACCTATTAAAATGCTAAAAAATATATTTAGCATCACTGAAAAAGAATAATCATATGTCCATGTTTGATGATCGCTTGGAAACTACCTTCAAGCCATGATGCATCTGTAATAATACTGACAGAATCTTACGCTACTTAGATATAGCGTGTCAAATGGAATTGCCTATAAAACATATAACACCACGAGAAGTCAAAATTGAAAGAAGTACTCTTATTAACAAAAAATCTTCGGGATATGACAGAATCGACTCATTAACAATTAAATCTTTGCCTTTTAAAGCTGTTTCTTTTCTAACCAATAATATATAATTCAATTCTACGATTGCAACACTTTGCCTCACAATGGGAGTGTGCAGAAATTATAATGATGAAATTAGTAACTTCTTACAGACCCATTAGTCTTCTTCCAATTTTTTTAAAAATTTTCGAAAAACTATTTTTAATACGGCTCAGTCCTTATCTTCAAAAAAATAATATAATTCCTGACCATCAATTCGGTTTCAGAAGCGGGCATGGAATGCCAGTACAATGTCCAATTAGTAACTTCTTACAGACCCATTAGTCTTCTTCCAATTTTTTCTAAAATTTTCGAAAAACTGTTTTTAATACGGACCAGTCCTTATCTTCAAAAAAATAATATAATTCCTGACCATCAATTCGGTTTCAGAAGCGGGCATGGAACGCCAGTACAATGTCCTCGAATAATAAAGGTGATAATTGATTCCTTTGAAACTAAAAAATACCTTTCTGCTGTATTTTTAGACATACAAGAGGCGTTCGATAAAGTTTGTCACGAAGGATTACTCTATAAGTTAAAAAAGTTACTTCCATCTACATTTTACTTATTCTTCTTGTCATATTTAAGGAATAGGTGTTTTTATGTGAGAAGCAATGTTTTTTCTAAAATTTGTCAAATAGCAGCCAGAATACCACAGGAAAGTGTTCTTGGACCAGTATTATACGCTATATTCACCCTGATGACAGCCAGACACCCAGACGACATGGAATTTTTGTGTTCTGGTGAGTATCATTCTGAAGCTTCTGGATGCATTCAACTACAATTTGATTCCCTTCATGTCTGGCTTACTAAGTGGAATATTAAAGTCAACACTCAAAATCCAAGCCATGTAACATTTACAACAAGGAGAGATAATTGTCCCACTGTATTCCTCGAAGGTGTGCAGTTGTGGTATGGTAGGTAAAACACCCGCCTAGCAACCAGAAGGTCCTCGGTTCAATACCAGACCAGACCATCTGAAAAAAAATTTCAATATATATATATATTCTTCGAAGGAACCGTAATTCCTAACGACAACGTTGTTAATTATTTAGGTCTTCATCTTGACAGAAGGCTCACTTGGAAACAACTGGACATGAAGTTTAAGCGAATGTACTGGTTTCTAGGACCCAGGTCCCAACTTTCTATTCGAGAATAAAGTTCTACTATACAAGACAATCTTCAAACCCATTTGAAGATACGGAATAGAATTATGGGGATTTACTAGTATTTCAAACGTTGAAATTTTACAGCGATTTCAATCTAAGGTCTTGCGAGTAATCACCCTATTATGTACTAATAAAAATTTACATACAAACTTGAGAATACTCTTTATAAAAAATGAAATAAAAATATTTAGCAGCAACACTTAGATAGAATTAGTAATCACACAAATATGTTGTTGTTGTTAATCACACTTTTAGAAGAGGCTGATGAAGTCAGAAGGCTTAAACGAAAATATATTTTGGATCTTCCTTATATTTTCTTACCTAATATTCAATATTTTTCATAATATAACAGCTATAATGTCAATTTTATCCGTATATGATTTGCGTTCATATGTAATTCATATGTAATTTAATAGAGTGCAAATAAAGAAATAAATAATAAAAAAAATATGTTCATTTGTTTACATTTCTAAGAGAAAAATTTATGTTTTGTTTAGGTTATGTTCAATGTGTTGTAGCTGTAGTCGTTAAAATAATTATGTAGCTGGTTACTGGTTACTTGGCTTTGTATTTAACGCCTTTTGTAGTCCTGCGGTCAATGGTCGGTAGCCTTGAATGTGTTTATAGCGTTATGGTTACGCCTTTTGTGAAATATGTATATTTTTAGAGAATAGTAATTATTATAGTATAAAAGATAAAAACAAAAATATAACTTTTTTAAATCTTTTTCTTGGCGATTGTAAAAAATTCAAATACTAACATACATATGTAGTCTGAATCCACAAAATGACTCGCTAAACAGAAACTCCTCATTCCACAGACTCCACTTTAATACTGTATATTCAACAGATTAAACATTAGGAACGGTATAGAATAATAAACCAAATTAATTGGATTTCATAAATGTTTGTCAACGTATGCATTGTTCACCCAGCTAGCATTTAGAAGTTTAATAGACG
Organism: Wohlfahrtia magnifica; assembly: GCA_023159175.1. Taxonomy (NCBI): domain Eukaryota; kingdom Metazoa; phylum Arthropoda; class Insecta; order Diptera; family Sarcophagidae; genus Wohlfahrtia; species Wohlfahrtia magnifica. Next base: position 208,927 of record JAKWBJ010000136.1, read on the forward strand.
AGCATGAAACACAGAAGACAATATAGCTCATTGCGCAGGTCCATTTTATTTGAGTAACATCACTGTAGTAAAACAAAATAAAATTACAATACAATCAAAAAACACACAAATGCAATAAATGCCTGGCAACCAATAGTTGTGAACTTTGGTTGCTAAATATGGTTTTTATTGGCAACTGCAAATTGCCATTTGCTGTATAGTTTTTATAGCAAAAATTCGATTATATTATAGATTTTAAAATAACAAAGAGAAAGTAGATTGATATACATAATTACTAATTCCATTATCGGTAAAGTGTGAATGGAAATATTGCGAAATGCTTATTATCTCTAGCCCATCAGACTGACGGCAAAGAGTATGGATATACTTTAAGACAAAATTTAAAAGTGTGAAATTGAAGGCAGGGCATTTAAAGAAGTTAGCCTGTTTTCATTGAAGCAGGTTTCGTCCAATTTGTTACATTTTGAGCTTACCGTTAGTCCTAAGGGTAATATTTTTCGTACGAGCCTTTACGAAATTGGTCAGGAACTGTGAAAGAAGTAGAAGCAACGGAGCTTTAACAAAAAATAGAAGAATATTAGATACCAAAGAAAACTATGCAGCAATCGGAGAAAAGAATTACGGTGAACAAACAAGTTCAATCTCCTGACTGTTACAAAAAATGAGATGTTAATAATTATGAAGCAATAAATGAATTAGAGGAGTTTGTACTTGCGTACATACATATGTATATGAATTTTTTATCTTTATTAATACAAATTTTCTTTTTATCACTTGCATTTTTTTATATTTTGTGGCTTTGTTTACATAAAATATAAATAATATCAGTCGTTGTATTGTCAAAATTATATATTCGATATATTTTAAGGAACTGAAAATGGTTGCCATACATAATAATAATTTTATTTTCAGTTGCTTTACTAGTCGGCAAAGCAACTGAATTTGGGCTGCTATCCGTAATTGAGCCAAACATTTAATTTTTAAATTGCACTATTGTATTTGGAGTGCCCACATAGTGCAATTAATGTTAGCCAATTAACATTTGACAGTAGCAAAGGCAAAAATACATTTTGTTCGTAAAAGCTTAAATTTCAGAATTTGGAATATGGAATTTTGAATTCGTAAAATGGAATTTTGGAATATTGAATTCGTTAAACACAATGTAAAATGTAAAGAAAAAAATCAGCAATTCAATATAGAAACATTTGTTTTACTTTTTTATATTTATAAAGTTTTGACTTTCCTGTCAAAGTGTAAACAATTTGTTCTTGTGTGTTGAAAATAGTTATTAAATCTTTATTGAAATTGAATTAAAAAAATAAAAAATAAAAGCAAATAGACTTTTTTCTTTTTTGTAACAATAATAACAATTGATTTTACTTCATTTATTAAGAAGTAATCATTGCTATTCAAAGTCAGGAGTAGTGATTCATCTGGTTCGGTAAATCCGATACCAAGCACCGCAATATTACCGCCGTATAAAAAAGGTGTCGAAGTCAACAACGATATGGAACCTCTTTTCAGTGAAGAAGAAGTCATAACTAAAAAGGCTAAAGATATGTGGATGACGTGGTTGTCGGGCATAATCAGTTTAATAATAATAAAACAACAAAAAAAAAAAACGTAGACATTACCAACTTTAGATCTATTACAATTTCTCAAAACCGCTTTGAAATTTCGGACCAATTAAATGTTGAAGTCAATGAAGGTGCCACACCTAGCAAAAGATCAGCTAATTTGATGGACGTTAAAATTAAGAAAGCAGAAAAGGACTCTGAAAGACCTGGTAAGAGGAAATTTAGTCCGCCAATTATTTTACTCAATGTAAATGTCAAAAAATTGTTGACCAACTAAATGAAAAGTCACACAAGGTTTATTTCGAGGATCTATGTGCCAACTTGGAAATGATGGAATTATTGAGAGCACAAAATATTACGTCTTACTCATTTACTCCTCCCGAGTTAAGGAGGATTTTGGTTATTTTTGGTTACCATTTGACTGATGTGTCTGATATAAAAATATCCCTTGATGTGGCGTTACCAAATACAGTTGAGAAAGTCAATAAAGTAGTTACAAAATTTTCCACTAAAAATGAATTTGACACCGGCTTGTTCATCGTAACAATAGCACAGGGGAAGTCTTTAAATAACGTTAATAAATTACAGTTTGTTTTAAACCAATGCATAAAATGGGAGATTCCCAGATATAGAATGCTTTAGATGTCAACTATGAGGACATTTGGCACGGAACTGTAATTCTAGTTTTAAATGTGTAAAATGTAATTTGTAACATGAACCAGGCTATTGTAGTGTTAAGAAAGGGAAATCTTCCCCTATATGCGTCAATTGCAATGAAAGTGGACATGTGACCAATTATAAAGGTTGTCCGGCTTGTAAACTTTACTTGAAAAGAAAAAAGGAGCTTAAAGCTAAGACAAATAATAAAAGGCAGGAAATTGAAAATAATGTCTAGCTTATTATAAATAAGACACAAGCTAGCTTTTTTCATCAAAGCCAAATTTTCGAGAGGAAACTTTACAGAAATTGCCTCCAGTTGTGTAGGAATTTATTAAGCTAAGTGTGTACATTAGGGAATGAAAAACACAATCATTAGAATCGAAAATTTCTAATTTTCTGAAATCGTATAGAGCAATGCCTTTGGAAATGGAAAGAAAAGAGTATGTTTTTTTATTAAATGAAGTTCTCTCTAATTACTATCACATTTAATACAAGATCGTTAGTCGAATTAAGTAGATGTTTCGAATTTATTAAAATACTTATTAGTCAAAAAATTGATGTCTAATTTCTACAGGAAATTCGTTTTCGAAAAAATTTCAGAATTGTGTTCAAAAACTATAATGTAATCAGAGATTACTCTAATATTGGCACTTCAGTACTGATCAGTACAAGCATTCAACTGACAACTACAAATATCCCAAATTAAAAATTTCCAAATACTTTCATTGAAGTGAATTTATCTATAGCAGGTCAGGCAAAAACGTTATTGTTAGGTAGCGTTTACGTTCCTACAAATTGCATTCAAAATCACGCTTTATCATACGCTGGTGTTTTATTGGAGGAAACTTTAACTCCAGAAGTGTACATTAGGGCGATCTAATTGACAACATAAATGGAGAAAGTTTTAATAACTGGTTTGGTGCTCAGTTTAAGAGATATTGTGACGCAGGTCCGTCTTTTCTCCGAGGATTAGTTGAATCAGACAATGAAAATGTTCAGATAATAAGCCTACCAACTTTTTCCAATAATTACCCACTAAAACTAATATTCAAATCTTCAGAATTCGAATTAATACTTTCTCCGCAAGAAAACGGTCTGGATGGGACTCCGTTTGCTAATTGAAAACTGTAGTAGCTAGTGAAAATAATTTTTTGCGAATTCAACTTAACAAAAATTCATTGAAATCGTGTATTTCGTGCAATTTTTTTTTTTTTTTTGATAATTTTGAAGCCATGTTTGTGTAAAATTGAATTTTGATTCTGGCAAAACTGCTTTGTGCTCATCTACTACTGCGACGTACATATGTACGAGTATATATAGCACACCTAGTTTAATAGCGACTAATCTCAAAATGTTTATTTTTCTGGCTTATAATCTTAAACTAAGAACAATACACTTGTTTTGCATTTTGTATTTTTAAGTTAGGTATCCAATATCAATATTTCGACGACTAAAAATATTTGTAAAGGTGGCGAAGCAGGTCGGGTTTTAACTAGTTATTTTAATAAATAATAAAATATTTAAATCGATCTTAATTGTTAACTGGGATTCTATTAAGTATGACGTTTGTGTGTATTTATTCCATGTGTTTGTATTTTTTAAATGAAACATTTCAAATTTAAATGGAATGACGACAGACCATTAAATAAAAGAGGAGTTTAACGTTCCCATTAGTGTCTGGCCAAAATATTTAAAAGAAAATTGCCACAAATGGACATTAAATGTACTGAGTGGCTGTTGAAAGTTGGTTCAATTGTTCATTTAATAGAGTCGCATAAAAATGGGAATCTTTTAAAAATACACTTGTATGTGTGCTGTGTATCTGAATATTTAAAAAAAATAAAAATTTAAAATATTATTTTACATGAAGACTGAATTTAAACACGAAACACAAGTTGTACTATTGCTTTTCTCATACGTTAAGTATACCATTGCCATAGCTAAAATCGCAATGCAACCCAAAAAGAAAAATTAAGAGAATAACGAATATGTCTGTCACGTTTAAAGCGTTAAGAACTTAACGGAGCTTAAGTTGAAAAGAAACTTTTAAATATCCCAAAACACTACTAATTATCATTTAAATCTTCATGACAAACAACTAGCTTATATATGCTTTCCTCGTTAGGCGATTAATAATAAAAATTACCATAATTTATGATTTTGATAACAATGATATAATAAATTTCATCTACAATAAAACATATACATACATACATTGAAGAAAATGCTCAAGATCTAATACTGATCCCAGAGTATCTTCTACTCATCAATAGAAGAATTTGTAAGAAATCAAAATTTACCTTGGCCGAGAAATATGCTAAACATATAGTAATAAATTAACCTAAGCTGTAATAATTCAGCTAATTTTTTGCTATTTGGTTTTCTAAGTGCTATGACCGATAGTCTTTTAATTGCTTCAGTAAAACTCCGTTAAACACCTCTAATTGACCGATAGTCAGCCAAAACTATGGCTAAAATCTTGTTTAAATTTCAGAGCACTTTTATCGAATACCATATTACGGCGCTAGATTCCCGCATTTGATTAAACAGAGCGCGCTCCATTTTTACTCACGACCCGGTTCCATCCCTTTTGGAAGAAACGCTGCTGATCCTTGATATTTCTATAACAGAGCCCACAATTTTTTTAATCCTAGAACCGTAAACTTCTTTTATACCTAAACACTAATTATTAGTCGAAACGACTAACACACATTTACAATCGATTTTTACCGTGCCTATGTACAAATTGTCAACTGTGTTGTTAAAAGTAACTTTTTAATTTTTTTTTTGAATAGAAATTATTTTTTTTTTTTTATTTAAGAATAAATATTTTTTTTTTTAAATTATTATTAGGAACATATTGTAGGAGACACTATTGAAGTTAACTATATTACTTAGCAAAAAATAACAACAATTCTGTTCATATTGTTACGACAATAAAAATACAACACTGCATTGTGGGATTTTGGTATTTTTTGTGTCAGCCTATCAATTTGGCAGCACTGCCACATCGACCATCTTTACGTTACATTTGTATTAACCGATATGGAAATAGAAGATGGTCGATATTTTCTGAACCTTCCAAGCTGTAGGCAATTAGGTATATAAAGGCTGCTTTACCTACGTCAGTTTGTTATCGTTTGGCTGTCAATAAACAAAGTTGAGTTAAAGCGGAAATAAATATGTTGTAAGTTGTAAGTGTTGTGTTAAGACAAACAGTATAAAAGTTATAATGAAGTAAATAAAGAAACTGTAAAACGACAATGTGGTTTAATTGTATTTTAACGCAATTGAAACATACTTAAACGATTTAAAAAAGTTAAAACTTAACAATATTAAAGAAAATAAACGAAATTATAAGTAAATAATATAAAAATATGTATATGTTTATTAATTTTTTGTTAGCATTTGTTGCACACTTCTTGCGTGTGTTCTGCTTACGCTCTTACCACATTTCGTGGATATTGAGTTTGTCATTATATGCTTTTAATAGGGATAAAAACCGCAAATCTTGCTTCTATTTGCTTAAAATCATCAATTAAATTATTTTTAAAACTCGGTTCACCAAAAAAAAAAAAAAAAAAAAAAAAATCATACACATTCAAAATATAACAAAATATATGATTTAAAGTTACACAAGCACTAACCATTAGTCAAAATGCTCTAAATGTTGCTACTTTCCATAAGCTTTTGCCACTTTTGCGCCTTATTTTTGTGACATTCGCACCACTAACATTTTTTAACTTTTAAATCAGATTTTTCACGATCAAATTTCATAATCGATAGAATATTAATAAATAATATCGACTTTAGAAAAAAATTAGCGTAATTCAAGAAGGTTTAACATTTGAAAGTCTAGTTTATATAAAATTTGTGTCCAATATATTAGGTATAATGAACAAACCAAATAAATGTTTTCAGAGTGAAACATTACAAATCATATTTTTACTGAGTTACACAAAAGAAATTTTAAGTGTAAATTTTTTAAAATAGAATATATTAAAATAACAAAGACTGAGAATACTAATTACAAAGATACTTCTAATGTAATATATAATAAAATTATAGACATAGGCCATGAAGCTGAAAGAGCAATAAATTCTAAAAATATATCGGATGCAGAATGTATACCAATATAAACAAATATGTATTTTAAAGTTTTACCAACAACTATCTGACGAAATATTATTTCGAATCAACGTTAATGATAAAAGACTTATTTTCTTATGTTTTTTTCAACCGAGCTCTTTTACAAGCAATGAAGATATTGCCTACATAGATCTCATTTCAAAATTTATATTATAAGTGATCTAGAGGCTATTATTAGCAAAATTAAATTATTAGAGAGTAAGGCATGAGCTGAACTAGTTTTTTCTAAATTAGGCCTCGTGAAAACTAAGTTAACAAACAGATTAAAAGTAGAAACTTGTGCATTCATGTTGTCTTCATTAAACTTATTAGATTAGAAAATAGAAAATTGGATTCCAAGTAATGAACTGATAGAAAAATACAGAAAGCCAGTTTCACTAAATTAAATTTGAAATAAAATACAAATTATTGCAAAAGTTTTATTACAATTAAGGGCCTTTATTAGCAATGTTTACTTCCGGTATCTTGATAATACTTAATGAAAAAATAATTAAATATTTAAACGAAATAAGCCTATTTTTGTATTAAAAAGGTCAATAAAAGTGGTATATATAAAATTTTAAATACATACATGTACATATATTATATACATGTACATATGTATATACTTTCTTATTTACAAATACATCTAATACATATTGCTATAAAGTTATATTATAAAAAATTTAATTTTAACATTAGTAATGCATTATTTGTTATTTATTAAACAATTTGTTTTTCTCCGTTTATCTTTTCATTTACATACATAAATAAAAACGATAAAACAAACTGTGCGACATTTTATCTAAAATGCAACTTTTTGTGCAACTTTTTTTAAAAAAATTCCCTTTTTGTGTCACTATTTAAAAAAAACTCAAGAGTAACGCTGCTTACCGGAGAAAAGTGAATACTCACCTGATGAGAACACTGGCGACGGAGGTACCAGAAAAGTTCAAGTTGATCGCACAATCAAATAAAAAGCTGCATATGAAAATAAAGGCGAAGTTACTCAAATCGACTAAGGTTACGGTTCTAGGGTTAAATTTTTTTTGTAGCTTTGGAGCACTTTTATTTGCACACAATTTCTGTTTGCCATGTTTTTAAGCATAACATAACATAAGCATATGCAATTTTTATTACAGACCATAAATTGTTAAAAGATGCAAAAAAAAATGTTTATATAGCTTCTATAACAGACCAACATAAACTAGAGCGTTTAACATTGCTTTGACGCCGAAGTGATATGCTTAAAGGGGGCTTACAAGATAATACAAGTCATACAATATTTGAAATTTTTATGTAGAAGAGAATGGAAAGTATCGTGTGAATTTAATATGTAATAAAAGTATGACTATACGGCAGTCGTACGATCCTCTTTGTTTTTATAATTTTTAAAAAACCATCAAACGCCATTAGATCATGGATGTACATTTTTTTATGATAAAAATAAATAAAAAATAAAATAAAAAAGCGCATTTCTTCGGGCTCACTATTGCTCTTTTAAAACGGCTGGTTTTATTTTACTTGGTAAAATGTAAAAAAATTATAGTAAGATTTTTATTCTCAGTTTTAAAATACGGATAGAATTCATAATATTTACTCCTTAATTTTAATTGCATAAAGTATAGGGTCTGCCAAATAATTTTTTTTTTTTTTTGAAAATTCTATAAAAAAAAACTACTGAATAATTTCTCAAGTTTTTTTTTTTATTTGAAAGTACAATCCTTCCGGTTAAAAATGGAAAATAATTTCATTCAAATGGCTGCCTCGCTGGCCATGCAGTAGCCTACACGATCGGTCCAATTCTTAAGCACATTATCGATTGTGTGTAGCTGTATTTCACCAATGGCTTTACGAATATTGTCCTTTAAAGCGTCAATTGTCTCTGGCTTGTTGGCATAACACTTACTTTTGACGGCACCCCACAAATAATAGTCCAACGGTGTCAAACCGCAGCTCCGAGGTGGCCAAACGACATCAGCTCTGCGGCTGATAATGTGTAGCTTCGGCTGTGTGGCACGTGGTGCCGTCCTGTTGAGACCAAATGTTGCTAATATCCTCCTCTTCAAAAATTCGTTCAACATGGCCCGATAACAATCGCTAACGATATATATATATATATATATATATCGATATATATATATATATATATATATATATATATATATATATATATATAAAACAAAAATTCGTTCAATATATATATATATATATATATATATATATATATATATATACATGAACGCAGTGGGTTCGCACGCCCAGAACATCAACATCATTTCCCATGAATACAGATGACAACACAGCACCACGTCTAAGTGTTAAAAAACAAAAAACAAAATCTAGAGTGTTTGCACTAGCACGACCACACAGATTTTCTAAAGTGAAAGGTACTCCGATCGAAACAAATGATGGTCTGACGCACAAGATCTGGATTATAAGGCGGCCGAAATTATTTTCCAAATAGTAAAAAATTATTTACGGGGAAGGATATGGGCCTAAATAGACTTAATGCTCTTGCATTATTGTCTAATTGAGACGCAATTGGTGCAAGAAATTGAATATGAGGATTCAATTGACGGTTTTCCCAGAGAAAAATCTCGAAAGACTAAATTAATAAAATAAGGCTGATTAAAAAACTATTTATTTTTAAAAATAATTTTCATATTAAATTCATGTTAATATTATATTTAAAGTTTTATTTACTTCTCAGAAAAACTTTTGCTTTTCTGTTTTATCGGCATACATTCACATGCATGTACTTCATTTTAATTTATTTGAATATACAACATTTAATTTTATTTAAAACCTACAAATTTTAAAAAATATAGAAAATTTGTAATAAAATATTATTTAAAACACCCCATTTATGTGTACATTTTTATTAATTTTTTGTTTGATACTTATAAACAAAATTGTATGCATGCATAAAGTAATTGAAATACATGTATGTATGAAAATAAGGCTGGTATGACACTGCGGCCAAAAGATTGGAATAATTATATGTAAATTAAATGTACATACATATGTATGTATTAATACACAAAAATTGAAAATTGTGCTTTTGTTTGTGATAATCACTTCTATATAATCAAAAAGGGCGGAAGTTCAAAGAGTGCCTGAGAAGTGTCAGGCCTAAATCTAACACTGTTAAGAGTACATTACATCAAATGATATTTTTGCACAAGTCAGCATAAGCATAAGTATAAAGCCATATCAAAGTAGTAGTAACGAAAAGTAGTTTTAAATAAATATTATTTCCATTTTTCTATGGGGTTAATTTTATAACTTAATGTACACTTTAATAATAAAAAAACAAGTCCAAGATATACCGTAACAACTATTTGTATTGTAGGAATGGACTATAAACCCAAAATACTGCTTTTATTCCGTAATTAGTCACTAAAAGTGCAGCATTTGAATATGAACGTTTAAAACACACATTTTGGTTGATGATGAATGTTAACAAACAAAAATTTTTGCTTTAAAAAGGAAAAAATATAATTTTAGAAATTATTTCAGTTTTCATCACATATATTTAGAGGTGTCAATTTAATAAATTTTCAATATCAAATGTAGAATAAAAAAGTTTTAATTTAAATCCAAAATATGCCACAAAAATATTTTATAAATTTTAACTTGAAAGTTCTAAATTGCTTTTCCCGAAATACCTTCTCCCTGTCTGTTTGGAATAGTAGCATTTTATAATGTATTCCCAGGTAATTTTCAGAATTGGGCTGATTATTTTTTTTACTTACTACGATGTATTAGGCTTTTCAAATTTTCTTAAAATGTAACCACAAACAGTTTCTCACCTCTATTTCAAAATTTTGAGTTAATACCCTCTTCAGCGTTGCCATTTGGTTATTTTTAGATGTGTATTTTTTTTCCATTTTGGTTACTTTTTGCTCGAAGTAAAAAGATTAAGATAAAGATTTGTTTTAGCGTTTATTACCCAGGTTCTTATTGAGTGTATCACTATAAAAATGGGTTTTTTGGCAAACTTTCATATTGGTAACATATGGATTTTATTCCAAAAGACTACATATGTTTTGAGGCCAAGAATGAATCGAACCAATTTCTTATATTTTGTTCTAAAGTGAATGGTACTCTGATCGAAACAAATGTTAGTCTGACGGGCAATATCTGGATTCTAAAGCAGCTGAAACAATTTTTTAAATAGTTTCAACTGATCTTGGAACATTTGGTCGAATGTTGTCCTAAAAGATCTATTTTTCATCGCCAGCAGTGAATGGATGCCGCTAAAATTTTTTCCAACTTGTATAACTTTTTGGGTTTGAAAATAATCTTCATAAAGTAATGCCTCTAATTCATCAACTCCGAACATTTTTGCCTGACCTGGAAGGTCTTTCTTTTTCATGTCAAAATTCTTAATTCTGAGCTGCATAAATAATCTCGCAAGTTGAAATCGGTAGAACATATTCAGCTTTGGCAAAAACCAAAGCAAGAACACTTTGTTGTTTATGCTATTTCGATCAGTGGCTAAGACACTTCAACGATATTGTTTGGTTCGGGTATTTAGCGATTCATTAAGATATCTCTTAGTAAAGGCTATTGAGCTAAAATTATCCACAAATAAGTTTAAAAACCTCTAAAGTAAACATATAAACGAACGATATTTTCTATTGTGCGATGTTTGTTAATACATAGTTAAAATATTTAGACCAAATAGGAGAATATGTCTCATCAATTGTTGTACCACATTTTTTCTACCAGTCTATTTTCAGTCAAAACTGCTATAAATTCCATATGTACATATATAAAATGATATTTTTATGTTTTTGTATTAAAATTATGATTTAAAATTTTGGTTATTTTTTGGTTACATTTTTATTGAAGTTTGATTACAAAAAAAGTTGTGGCAACTGATCAAGTGCGTATGTATGTATGTATGTATATTTGATCCATTGTAAAATTACATAAGGTGAAGTCGTCTGTACAACAACCAAATTTTTTGTATACTGTATTGCAAATGTGAAAAAATTTCAATATAAGAAAAACGTAAACAAAAGTTGTATACTATTAATACTTGTAAATTAGACATATTTATAAATATATTATTTTTTAATGCATTTTGATACATGTTTTTACAATAAAATATATGGTAGATTAACGATATCCTTGTCTTGTTCTGTTTAGTAAGTTTTTGCTGTGCAAGAAAAACTTTTGATAGCATATGAACACAAAAAAAAAAAACAATCAGCTTGACAAACAACTTCAAAAAATTGTTTGAATTAAACTTTTTTGTTTTAATGTTTTTTTTTTTTTTGACTTTTATGTACATACTTATTATGTATGAATAAGTAAAACATTTTTACTATATTAAAAAATTAAGTATTTTTTCTAAAATTAAGATTTTTTAAAATTAAGATTTTTCTTCGAAAACTTCATGCAACACTGTTTAAAGTATTGGTGGCCAAACATGTACGTACGAGTAAATTTAAAAATGAGACGATACCCATACACATATTCAAAGCCAACGCAACTTAGACAACTACAAGTAGGAGTTTCGCACTTATAAGTGTATATTTCTATAAAATTTATAATTTCTACAAAATAAAACCCTTAGAAATCGATGTGATACAGTTATAAAAAGTGTTTTATATTTTTGACATTTTAGTAATGCTAATATCACTACATATATACATACTAGCAGGATAGAATTGTTTTTCTACCATAGCATTACGTCGAAATCCTCTGTAATCCTTACCTTTTTACCATTGCAGTAATGCCCGACTCCATCTCCTCCTGTTACCAGTGTAGCGACTGAGGTGTTTATTAGACTTGGAAATAATAAACTTAAATTTGAAGTAGCTGGCTCTGTAGAAGATGGATGGAAAAATTGTGGTGAAGTATTTATCGGGGACCCAGATACTGCTGACGTGAGTGTCTCTTTAATAAATGGTTGTATTGCTGGTGTTGACTGTGGGTGAATTTTTCGATGCACTATTCCTTTATATTATTTATTTCATTTGACTGTAAAGATATTGCAGGAGGATATAAAAACAATGCAGCATTAGGTAAAATAGTTAAATTTAAACTCCATTTATCTAACTGCGATTTCAGCTTCTTCATTATTTTAAACAATGCAAATCAATATTTATTTATTTATTTTTTTGATTAAGGGATGGAATAACGAAACATAATATAGGAGAGACACTCGCTTGAAAATTATTTCAGTCCTTGCAAATCTCTACTAAACCTTTGAACACAATATGATAATTAAAATTTAACATACTTCGAACATTATCCACAAGAATTTTATTGATCTTTGAGTATCTTCAAAATATTACTCAAACATTGCGAAATTCAAATTTGTTTCCAGCAAGTGCTGCTTATTGGTCTTTTTAAAGTATTTTAGTATTTTTTGCAAGCATTTGTAATCCCTTTTAATTCACTCGTACAGTCGAAAGCATCGGTTATGACATTAGAAAAAGATGGGCCAATTAATCATATGAAATCTCTTAGTGCGCTTAACAGTGTTATTTATTTTTGCGCCTTTCGCGCTATATTTGGCCGTTTCAATTCCCAAAAAGTCGCATTTTTTCTCTTTAGCGCTATTTTTCATAAACGCGCTAGGTCAGCGCATGCTATTTGGAATTTTTTATAAGAAATTACTCGTAAAAGCATCTAAATTCAATAAACTCATTAATTCATATAAACTATGGACTTAAGATATTTGTGCAAATATATGTGAAAATAGTGTTTCTGAAACGTAAATATATCAAAACTAAAGGCCCATTTTTTAAAGCTTATAAGACTTTTTAAGACTTATTAAATAATTACAATACTTAAGTTGTAATTTGTTATTATTAGATCCTTTAAAGATACAAAGCCATTAGCGAATTCCTTCCATCTACATATCTAAAGCCAATGGTCTAATCTGGCTCCAAGTCATTCTGTGGAAACCAGCTGGTCCCTTTTAATTCACTCGTACAGTCGAAAGCATCGGTTATGACATTAGAAAAAGATGGGCCAATTAATCATATGAAATCTCTTAGTGCGCTTAACAGTGTTTTTTATTTTTGCGCCTTTCGCGCTATATTTGGCCGTTTCAATTCCCAAAAAGTCGCATTTTTTCTCTTTAGCGCTATTTTTCATAAACGCGCTAGGTCAGCGCATGCTATTTGGAATTTTTTATAAGAAATTACTCGTAAAAGCATCTAAATTCAATAAACTCATTAATTCATATAAACTATGGACTTAAGATATTTGTGCAAAAATATGTGAAAATAGTGTTTCTGAAACGTAAATATATCAAAACTAAAGGCCCATTTTTTAAAGCTTATAAGACTTTTTAAGACTTATTAAATAATTACAATACTTAAGTTGTAATTTGTTATTATTAGATCCTTTAAAGATACAAAGCCATTAGCGAATTCCTTCCATCTACATATCTAAAGCCAATGGTCTAATCTGGCTCCAAGTCATTCTGTGGAAACCAGCTGGTCCTTCAATATGTCTTCTCTAGAAATGGGCTGGCCTTCCGATTTTTCTGCTCTCCTGTGAATTTCATTCAATATTAAATTCCGCAAAGCCTTGGTTTTGATTTCTTTGAGTATGCATATTACCGGGATAGCAAAAGACGGAGTATCTCCCAAATTTCTGTGTGCAATTCGAAAGATCGTTGTGCTATTAGAGTTGATTCTCATAATTTTGGTTTTGTAGATGTTTATCTGAAAACAAGATGTTTATTCCGCCTGTATAAAATTCAGCTTTTATTGCATCTCGCAATGTCTTTGTGCTTGGAGATAGATCTCGTCTGCTTAATACAGGTCTTCTGTCTTTATGTTACATAAGTCCACAAGCTATACTATGTTGCACCCAATCTAGGACAACTTTAAATAGCAGTGGAAAAAGAATATAACCTTGTCTACAACTTCTGATAGATAATTTCTTAATGTTACACCTGAACCCAAAAATAAAGAAAAAACTTTTAAGATGCTGTTCTAAGTCGTTTTAATTATATTTTTTAAGCAATACTTCAAATTATTAAAAAATCTTTCTAAGAATAGAAATTTATTTACAATTTTAGTATACTTTTCTGTCTTTAAGTATGTTTAACGCTTTTTTACAGCGCGTTTTGATAAGAAATAGTTACACAAAATATAATTTAGCGCCTTTTGAGTAGGAGGTCTGCGCGTTTGGATCTTCAAAAGTTGACAACACTGGCGCTTAAAATACTACTGCCGCGATTAGTTACGAACACATTTGATATATCAGTCACATCGGCTGATTATTTTTTCTTTTGTATTAACTGCTGTATTAGACATAAAATCTATAGATTTTATTTCTAAGGCTATATCGCCCAATTTCATTCACTTGAAAGTGTAAAGTGGCACTTAAGAAATTTCTCTTAATGAAATCGTCGTTCAATTGTAACTACAGCCTCACCTTTGGTAATAAGATTCTGTATGTGTGGTTTTATTTATTTTTTTCTCTGGGAGCATCGATTGCGCTTTTTGTGAAAATGTCCTTGCGCTGGAAATAAAACTGTTAAATCAACGGGTTCACCATACTTTCTACCAATTTGTAGACAGTTTTGGTTAATTTACGAAAACCGAAGTCTTCAACGCTAAGGAAAGGACGACAGTTTTCTATAGCAAAATCTATGAATGCTCAAAGAAAGTATTTTTCTCTTCTGTATGTATTTAAATTGCTTAATTAAATTTGATGTTTGCTCCTTTACAAATTTAAAAATCTTTCTACAGTTTTCGTAGTATACTATTTCTTGTAATATACATAGATCCGTCCTACCTTTTAATTTGAAGGAAACAAGTCCATATAACACTTTTTCCAATTTTTCTTAGCACCTTGTATACTCCTTAATTTTATTCCATTTTTCCTTAAAATTTCGTCACAGTTCTCCATTATTAAAACTTGTATCGTACACTTCAAAAGTTCGAATGCTAATGAAAACGTGAAAACTCCGACTGGCTTATTATTTACTGTCTAATTTTGCTCATATTTTTCTATGCTGAAGTATCAAGTATTTTTTATAAATAAGTTTTTAATTTCTATTTAAAGAATTCTAGAATTTTGCTTAGTGTTTAAAATACAATTTTTTCTGTCATTGATTGTACTTGTGCATAGATATACATATATTAAGCTGTCTCAAAAAAAAAATAAAAAAAAAAAAATAAATAAATAAATAAATATGTAAAAGAGTATACCATTTATTTTATTTATTCATACACGCATGTCATATGAGAACTTTTTATACACATGAGTACTTAATGTACTCTAACTATTTTTCTATACCCATTGATACTCATAATTCGAATGCATGAATATGCGCGCACCCAAGTATTTTTATACATATATGGGATATCGTGGATACAAGCACGTTATTTAACATGTTTACATATGTCTATTTATGTACATACATATGTATGTATCTATTTTAAATTTTCCTTTTCTATCTTTTTAAAGAATGCAGACATTTCTAAAGGATTTTATTCATACCCGTACAATTAAAACTTTGACGTTTAAAAAGCTAAAGTTAATACCGTCTAACAAACAGCGAAATCTCTGTTTTCAAGCTCCTCAATTTGGGGAAAAAGTATAGGTGTAAACAAATATGGTGTCAGCTTATGAATAGAGTTTCCAAGCAAAACGTCCGATAAATTCTTTATATTTAAAGCGCTTCTTTATATTTAAAGCGCTTCTAACAAACAGCGAAATCTCTGTTTTCAAGCTCCTCAATTTGGGGAAAAAGTATAGGTGTAAACAAATATGGTGTCAGCTTATGAATAGAGTTTCCAAGCAAAACGTCCGATAAATTCTTTATATTTAAAGCGCTTCTTTATTGACCATTCATTAAATGTCCTACAGTAGTGCGTGCTACCTCTCCATCTTGCTAAAATATCTGCAATTTTCAGTGCGTCATCACATATCACCTTAAACTATATTTTATTAAATTTTAAATGCAAAGCTTCAGGTTTTTTACCTTTACATTAGCCGAATAAAAACATTTCCTGTTAATATAATACTACGCTGTATCACCTCCAGTTTTCTTAATTTTTATATATATGAGTGCATAAATCCCCGAGAAGTTCTGAATTTCTTTAAACTTCGCCTATTCTTCAGCTGATGGCATTTTGCCATAGCATGTTTTACAAAGTCTCGTGCAAATTTGATATAAATTCTACTAACAGCAGATTGTAACAGACCATGCAGTTTTAGCATCGTCTTAAGACTAAACCTGTCTGTCGTCCCCACCAAAGTAAAACCAACATAACGATATTTATTTTTAAATTTCTCGTCTGAAATGGCGAATTAATCAATTCATGTTTCATAAATTCTTGGCCGTACTGTATTGGTCATAACGACATTAGTTCTTATATACATAAAACATCAAACAAACTGGCTTATCACACTTTTTGACCAATTCTTTCTAACATCTTAAGTGTTGTCTATTGATGTACTCAAAAAGTTTTTAAATTGGCTTTTAAATACAACTTCTTTTATTTTATATTTTTTTTACCGAATATTCATATTCAGGTAGCATGGTGCAGTGGTTTGAGCGCACGCATACAATACAAGCGGCTCAAGTTCGAATTCACAGCAGAGGATATGAGGAAGAAATGTAATTGCTGTTTAGAAAGTTTAATAAAAAGACTTCAACCTACTGCTAAACAAATCCATCTAAACGTAGCTCCACCTACTGGGGAAAAATATTACAATGATAAGTAAGGTTCAACACCACCACTTAGCAAGGATCTTCACCAATACATAATTATAAAGAGGCGAGCTACAGTAGATTAATCATCTACTTAGCTTAAAAAAATAAATTTGATTAATGAAACTTAAACATAATCAATATGCTCCCTAGGGAAGTGACGGCGAACAAAAAAAAAAATTCATAACATAAATGTCCCTTTAAAGTTCTCTTACTGTAAAATTTTTAAAGTTTACGTAGGTTTAACAAAAGCATTTTGATCTAGTAATCGTAATTGCAAACAACATTATGGAATTTCGCCTAACAAAGGTTTAACAAGCAAGTTTATGGCCGTAAATATTTAAGAGCTATTAAAATAAATGTTGAATTTGGTATGGAAAAATATTTAACTAGGCTGTTAAAATTTTAGGTAACAATTCGGGTTCTGACAAGAGGGGTTACCATAATGAAATTTTTGTGTTTTTGAAATTTGAAAAATTTCTGACTGAAATGACAAAATAAATGAAATAAAAAATAAAACAAATTTATATCATGTCGACACTACTAAAGTTAAACACGTTTAAGAAAAAACTAAACAAAGCTGCTCGCACTGTATGTAATGTGTTTTGCTTTGTCATTTTGTCCAATTTTTTATTGGCAGTTTCAAAAATAATAATTGAAAATTTATACATACATACATACATATGTATGTAAATTAAATAAACTCATAAGTTTTAAATTGTGAAATATTTTTTTCCAATGTTTAAATATTTTTAACGAGTTGCAAACCTGGATTTAAGGAGACTAGATTTTAAGAGATTAAAGAAGTAGTGTTCGTTGGACAAAGATGCAGTTTTGCTTTAATTGAGTTGCAGTTTGCTTCTCAACAATATCCTAGAATCTGACCCTTTAAGATTATAGATATGTTCTAACCATAATTCAGTTTAAGCTTCTTTTTCCTTAACTACTTGTGTATGGCTTTTTCAATTGATTTTTTCTTAACAGTCACTTTTTATTTGCTGCCTCCATCTTTGGTCTCAAATTTTTTTTTTATGTACTAGGTAGATCGAACGGTTATTATTCGATCGGTTTTTTTCTAGAATAACCGATCCTGACAATCTGCACCTAGACTTCGTTTAGAATAACATATTCCTAAATTAAGTAGAAAACTATCCATACATCATACATACATACATACATGCACAGAAATTGTTTTTAAATTAAAAAAAAAAATACAATACATATTTAATTTTTATAAAATTGTTGACGTCTTGCCATTTAAAAGCTTGTTCAGCGAAATGTTTCAATCACAAAAACGATTGAACATACTTCAAACTGGTATCCGCACCCTGACTTTCACGTGTTTTACGAAGAGTTTAAATATTAAACACATTTTTGTTATTTAACATAAACACATATGTGTTTTCAAAATAATTGTATGGGAAAACATTAAAAAATTAGGTGCTTAAATACGATGGTGTGAACACCATATTATGCAGTTTATTTAAGGAGTTAGTTCGTTTAACATTGTTGCTAAATGCAAACTATTTCCAGGTTGCTAAAGTTAGCAGAAGAATTTTTTTCATATTTCTTCAAATTTCGTTATAAAAGAGGATTTAGACGATAATACAAGTCGTACGACATGTCAAATTTTTGTGTAGAAGAGAGTGGATAGTATCGTGTAAACTCAGTATGTAATGAGACCGTACGATATTCAGAGAAAATATGGTTGAAAATTTAGCAATCGTAGGCTCTCTTTGTTTTTTAAATTGCTTTAAAAAAATCATCATACTTCATTAGATCAGGGGTTTATTTTTATGTAAACAAATAAAATAAACAAGAAAAATTCAAATGTTTTCGCTCGCATTATTGGTATCTTTTAAAACAGCTGCTTTCAATCGTAAAAAAATCTGTCGTAAGATTTTTACCCTCATTTTTAAAATACGGATGGAACTTTATAATATAATCTCTCTGATTTTACGTACGTACGTAAAGTATTATCATGTAAACTAGCCTTATATATACATAAAATATAAGTATGCATTTTTTCGGTCAGATTTGTTGTATCGAAATTTTACTTTATTTTCATAGTAGTGACGTCATATGATATTGTAACACATATTGCACATATTATTTATACATAAAATGTAATGCGTTCACTAAGTGCTTTATTCTCAAGGAAGGAGGGTAGTGATGAAGATGATGAAATGTTGATAGCAGTGTGTAGTGGGTACTCGTGCTTGTGAGGTAAAACGACGATTTAATGAGCTTCATAAGCAATTGCAGCCATATTTTGTGCCAGTATCTCAGGTGTTCAGTAGTGCAGCGTAATACATTGCAACACATTTTTACATTCTCATACAAATGAGAAAATTCACTCATAAAGTCATAAATATGCTTATGCCCTAAGGAAACTGTGGCTCGTTTAAGATTTTAAAGCCTTCCAGCCACAATGAGCATTTAAAGAAAATATTAGCTTATTCGAGTATGAATGTACAACTCAAAAATCAGCATTATGAATAATAAAAAGAAATATTAAAACTATTTAATAAAAAAAGGAAAAAATCTTAATTTGCATTTAAGTCTACATAAACATATACTCGTATACATATAATTCAAATGGATCAACAAATGTATCGCTAGGCACACAATCCGAGGAAGGTTATTAATAGAAAAAACGATAAACTAATACGCTTCTGCACTGATTTCGACAAAAAAATTGTTTTACAATTCTTCATATATGAAGTCAGTAAAACAAAGTCACATAAAACAATTACCTCGTATGTATTGCATTTTGTACATGTTAATTTACTTAACAACAGTCTTCTGAAACTAAAATTCTTAATTTAAGGGAATTTATCTCACAATTTGGTAAATTTGATAAATTATTTGTTAATTATCATAATTTCTACTGCATTTTCCAGTGTAATGTTTACTAAGCGACCTTGATAAACTATAAATTCCTACTTACATATGTAAATAAGTATCTTTAGCCGTGTAAGACCAGCAGGAACGTATGTTTTATTGTGTTTAATCATAAGTGTTGGAGTGTTTTATTATTTGCTAAAGCTCCAGCTGCTTGCTTCAGTATTTTTTATGATTATATACATACGTACATATGAACTTAAATGCTAAATCATATGAAAAGATACCATGTATACATATGTATGTGTTCTTATGTGAACATATACATACATACATTCATATATTTATTTAGTTAATTTAAAAGCAAACTTCAAAGACTTGTAAAGTAAAAAGGAATCTTTAAAACGATGTATTCAAATTGTAACGGTTATTTATTCATGTCGTAAATGACAGTAAATAAAAATAAAATGAATCACTTAAAATGATAAAGTAAAGTTTAAATGTATTTGAAAATGTCTATTGATACCAGGTCGGAAACTGAGTTAACTTAAAATTAAATTTTAGCTAACTATGTATCTCGCAACTAGTGCTGACTGAAACTTGTATTACACTTCAATGGCAGCAACTAACTATTTAAACATTGCGATGTCCTTCCTAGGTGTCAGTTGCCCAACTCTGCATTACTTTCCAACTAACTTAATGTTGACTTTCTAAACGTTAACTTTCAGTTGACTTTTTGTAGCTAGCTGTAACCTAACCGTTTTTCCGTTGGTTATAAGTAGGTTTTTTTAAAATAACTGTTAATTTGTTTTATTTAAATCAGCTAAAAGTTAGTTGTTTGCACGTTAGGTGAAAACTAATGTTTTGTAGCTGCAAACTAATTATTTTTCAGTTAGCTGCTATATTTATCTTTCAGACTAAAATAATTTATTTAAATTTTTAATATTTTTTATATTTAATTCACATTAGTATATGCACATGATCTCAGGTATTATACTACTTTAGTAAAATATTTTATTGAAATATTTCTTATTTTATTAATTATCTCTTTTAAATTAAGTTATTTAAAAATCTAAATAGTTTTTGCACTATTATTTGACTTTTAATAATTAAAAAAAAACAGTGACATAAAAGAAAATGTTTTCATAAAATGTTTTTTTTAAAATAGTTTTTAAGTTTTTTCGTCAAATATTTGACAAATATGATCGTAGCTGAAGCTGTTCACTGAAGTTGAGGGCGTCAAAGGCTAGGCGAATACAGTGACTGACAGCTGCATGAAGCTGAACGAAACGGATATTTAACTAGAACATACTCAAAAAAATTTTAATTGAGGAATTAAATAGATTTTACAATGTATTTCTGGAAGGAACTATAAGCTATCTCAAGTGTTTGGATTTGGAGCGAAGGGGAAGAAAGTGTAAAAAAGGTAAAAATATTTAACTAAAATAACTTTTAGGATAATAATTAATATGGTGGCCGCGAGGCAGGCCGGGCTTTAGCTAGTGTAGATATAAATAAAAAAAAACTACAATATGTATGTATACGCAACTTTATCCTATTCGGTGGCTTCTTGGATGAACTTTTCTGTTAATCAATTTTAGCGTATTTCAAACGAAAAGTGTGAATCAAAATAGGGAAAACCCAAATAAAGAACAAAACTAACGAAAAACAACAAATTAACTGCACAGTATATACACATTGGTTAATGTACATTTTGCATTGAGTAGTAAATAGCTTAAAGTCAGTAAATAAAAGCTCACTTTAAGTTGGTTATTTTTGTAGTTAGCTACTCATTATCCGACGGGGTGTACATGTATATATTTATTTATGTATTTATGTATGTACATATAATTTACCATTTCCCTTATTTTTTTGAAGTTTATAGTCTCTAGATTTCGAATATAGTATTCCTAGTAACTTAAAGGAATAGTTATTACAAACTAACTATAAAAGAATAGTTATTACAAACTAACTATTCTTTATTTTTTATATAATACTGCTAATTCTTGATAAACCAAAACAAAAAGAATAGTTTTTCTATAAAAAGTTAGCCTTCCAACTTAGCTTGGAGTCACGCTCGGTCCCATTCACATTGGGCAGTGTAAAGCGAGATACCTAGTGAAGAGCATTATATCTGCTTTACAAGGGTTCACACTGAGTCCGAACTCCCTACACCAAGCAGACACAATGCCCAGGGCAAAAGTGAGCTTGTCCGACAATGTCTGTAGAAAGATTCCAGACACTACTATGGCGATATCATTCGCATAGGCGACGATTCTATCACCAGAGGAGTCAAACCGAATGATGAGCGTGTGAATCGCAAGATTCCATAGGAGTTGTGAAAGGACACCCCCTGAGGGAGGTGACCAGACCACTATCTGCCTCTGTACGTCCTCAAAAGGGGAGGTAACCAGAGCTTTGACGATTAAGTTGGGACATACATTGTTGAAAGCATCATCAATATCAAGAAAGACCGCAAGAGTGTACTCCCTAACGCAGAGATTTTTCCACTCACAGATCAAGAACTCATTAGTGTATGATGATATTTCGGCTTTGGGAATGAACACCACCTTTGCACTTCTCCAACACAGAGAAATTAAACTAAGGTCAAGGCAAGCATTGCAGATTACCAACAGCCAAGGAAGAACAAGCTCCTTCTCGTATGGATGTCAGCCGGAATAATGCCATCCGGTCCGGAGATTTGGATAGCAACCAGGTCGGTGAAGAGAAATCAGTATCCAGAAGTAGGTCGAGCATACCAGCTATTGAGCCGGTCCAGCCACCGTCAGGTTTCCGTATGCAATCGCAACACCTTGCGAAGTGACTGACTTCGGAAGAGGATTCAACGCTCTCGTAGAAGTCCATGAGTCCTTTTTCACACTTCTAATCGCATACTTCAGCTCTTTTTTCCTGGACTTGTACAGCTCCCAGTCTCATGTTGCCTTGGCCAAATTGAAGAGCCTACCACACAGGCGGCGATCATCCTCAACTTTACGGTTCCACCAAGGAGGCCTGATGTCCAACACCTCTATCCTATTAGAAGTCAGTAAGGTTGGTTCATCACCACGGTTAGCAAGATTATTCGATATAATACAATAAAATCAAAAACACACTCACCTTGTTCATTCGAATCCGAACTGCCCCACATTTTGCGATGGGCGATGGCGTCGCAACTAGTAAGAATTGGAATGCCTTGTCTGTGCGCTTCTGCAACCAGTTGACATACGGGCCCCTGCGTGGGATGATACTATCGTGCGCAAAATAGGAGGATATTATCCAAAGTGGTTCCCATCTACATCGATCACCATTATCACGTTGTCGTTGTCACTGAATCTGTGGAAGAGAAAGACATTAATTTAGCAAGACGTAATAGCAGAGCCGTTGACGCGGTCTTAGAGTGGTGGAGTTTTTCTGAGTGACCCTCAACATTTAAGCCAACCACAATCGCATCCGCGTCGTCCTCCTCCTATAACGGAGGGGCAACGCCGGGATTAATCTCCATAGCATCGAAGAGATTCCCCACCATTCCAAAATTTGTGATGCTGCTGTATTAGGAGGAGCTTTGCGAGGATCGGGTTTCCGCATCCTTGGCCTGGATTGGATGACATGACTTCCAAAAATACTCCAAGGATAGCCTGTTCCAACAACTTAAAATTTGCGGGAGTGATGATGCTCTCAGGGTAACTGTTGTTGATCACAGCTCAAGGCAAACCTTCGACGGAGGAGAGATCTTCGGCCGTTTCGAGGACTATAAAGATGGTTGAGCAGTTTGCTCATTCGATCTTTGCCTCTTCTGCGGAGCGTCCGGAATTGAGGAGGCGGGTGGAAGCTCATTCACGAAGGCCTTAGTTCAGGCCAGCCTACCCTCTTGGCCCTCAGATAGAAGAGCCTATCTTAGAAATTATTTGGGCCGCCGATCTCTGCGTCCTATAAGCCCTTAAGGTAGCGCTTATCTCAGCGTATGCGCGGAGGGAAACCATACTGAATCCGCAGATCCAGCAGCAACGGGCTTATGGGTAGTCTTGGTTGGCTTAGCCACAGTTTTATGGTAGCCTCTGTTAGCAGAGCTTGCCTAGTAAGCGACCACATGCGAGGGTGGGCGCAGAAGTTTTGGAGATGAGCTTAAAATTTTTCTTATCTATGAATTAAGGGTCCCCACTTAAAGCCGCTATAATTGCCCGTACGTGTAGTCACCATAACGGTCCCGTGGTTATCTGTGTAAGCATAAAGGCTAAGCGAAGGTTGTCACCAGCCTTCATGGCGACAGGTATTCAGAGCCAGACCAGTGCTAGTCGGGAGTCCTCTCAACCGAACCTGCACCACCAACTTAACGGCGACGGACAAGGAACGTACTTTAAGGCCTGCCATGGTTTTAACGAGACGGAGGCAGTTGTGGCCAATGAAGCCCTTCACACCGCAGGTTACCTAAACCCGAGTGCTACTAAGTCCACCAGATCACAACCACCAGCCCAAGTCAACAGGTCAAAAATAAACCAAAGAGTACTCCATAAACGAAAAGAGGGTCGTGTCAGAGAGAATAAACCATTTAGCGTGATCCAGGGTGTACCACGTGGAGGCGGCCTATCCACACCCCATGAGGGTTGGTTACCTTATCTCTGTTTTAGTTACTGCGTTTCTAGGATGTACTGCGAGGAGGAGAGATTAGAAATTGGAAGAAACTGCCCTTCAGTTGCTGCATAACCTGAAGTGGAAATACAAAAACATTCGAAATTGATTAAAATTTACTATAAAAGGAGGCGCATTGCGCTTAGTCAGTCAGTTGTAATTTAACAGTTAATAAGTAAAGTCATGTTAAGGCGTAAAATAAAGTGTTGAGTAAATTTGTGTTTTAAGTGCAAGATAAATAAGTTCGATACTGTACAAATAAGTAAATGTAAAAAGTTAGTATGGAAATGAAGAGACTAAAATAAAACAACAACTACATGTAATTTGTTTTACTGGACGTAATTTAAAAGAACTCAAAACGTTTGAAAAAGTTTAAAACGTAACAATATTATTTAATTTTTATTAGTTTTCGTTTAAATCGCACATATTTACGTATAAAACAATTTTAAGTATAGTCCGGAAAATATATTTCAAATTGCATCATGGAAAAAATTACATGCATTTATATCGTTGCATAGTCCATTTCTCATATGGTCGAATTTGATATACTGTCAGTGAAATTAATAATCTGTTTTAGTAAAGATATATAATCAACTGATTCGTGTTAAAGCATATTTACATTTTCTTACTCAGATTATAAAAGAACTAAATTAATTCCGGTAACATAAGATTTTGTCCATTATTAATCTTCGGTTTTCATGTAAAAGTAAAAAAGAACACATAAAAAAAAACTTTAATTCTAAATTAAGTACCTTTTTTGATAGCACTTTTTTTTAATAACTTCCTTGGGACGTTTTGGCGTGTTTTTACTATGCTATCTATATAAGCTACCTGCACTCGACCAAATTCTTTAAGATCTTAACTTATATATTGGTGTTATTGTGTGCATGCGAACACGCCTGTTCTAATTATCACACAAGTTACAATTCAACTCAGATCTGGGGAAGTAGCAGATGGTTGGAGAACATTAGAACAATTACAGTGTAGTCACTCCTGAGTTAAACGCGACTTATGGTTTGGGTCATTATCTTGGTATAATTTGAACGACAAAAAGCCTAGTTTACTGGAAATCTTTAAAATTTTTAATGGAGAAAATTCATAATTCCGCAAAAAAAATTTTGCAAACGTAGTGTTTTTATCAGTACATATACTGATTTTTGTTAATCGTACTGATTTCTGCATAACATGGAAATCTGTCCGCAGATGTACTGATTTTTTCATGTTTATACTATTTTGTACTGCTTTTTTTTTCTCAATTTTTGTTTTTTTTTGCGTATAAAATATTTGCTTATTTTCTTTGAAAGACAGACACAGTGAAGTATTTGTGGATCTATAAAACGTAAATATTAAAAATATGCAACAGGTATTGGTTGTTTGTGTCATGTTCTTCACAATGTATTTACAAACTCTGTAAGGTAATTAATATATGATTTGGAGAACATTGTAAGTAAAATGTTGAATGAATTTAGCTTCTCAAATAAAATCCTAACGAAGTGTTTGAGTTTTGTGATTAAAAGCTTAACTCTGCTAATCGAAGAATTCTAGGGCAATGAAGTTTTTTCTTTTAAAGAATTGTCCTTCTGTTATTACCAAATTTTTCCATAATTTACGTACTGTTATATAATGTTGAAAAAAAAAATTAATTTAACAAAATAATAAAAACCTCTACAGATGTATAAATGGAGCCATGTGTAGCTACTGTAATAAATAACTGGAATAAAATTGCTTTATTTAGAAAAGAAACTGATGTCACTTTGGCTTATATTAAAGAAAGTTTTGAGATAAAGCATAATAAATTCGAAAAACTTAGATTATTCCAATTAAGTTTCTAATATTTCATTGGATGATTACTCTGATGTAGTCAAATTGTTTTCTGTTAAAAATATTGATGTTTTTTTATATAACTATTAATCATTAAAATCATTTGCATAATCAGTTAAAAGAAACATAAAGTTGGAGAAAAATTTGGGTTTCCAATTTTCTATTCCACATTTAAACGTTCTGCAGAACGAATTTGTGGACAAAGTAAAAAAAAAAAAACATTATAGATAAACTACAAAAAGCGATAAATACATTTAAGTTGTTTATATAAAAAAAAATTTTCTAATGGCCCATTCAATTGCCATTCGTTACCACACATGGAAATTTTTTTTAATGAAATCCAAGGTTTCAACATGTTTACTATAAAATCATTGCTGTTGTTTGACATTACAATCTAAAACACACAGGAGAGTTTCAGAGTACATGATAGCTCGTACGCAAGATATGCGAATAAGATTTTACAAGTTGTACTAATTTTCATGAAAAAGTGTACTTTTATCAGTACGATTGTACTAAATTCTTTTTTTTATTTTAATAAATTAATTTTTAATTTCAGAAGGTATACAATTGACTATTAGTTGCCGAGATCTAAATCTAAAAGGACAATTTGTGATACACATCTTCCTAGCTTACTCTTTTCTAAATTGATAAAGTGTGAGTTGATTAGAAAGGAGGCAGTCGGAACAGTATTTTCTCCTCTTTGGCTTTTATTATATTTTGAGACGAATGCGGAATTTTGAAATTGAGCTAATTAGTATTGTTCTTTAGACTTGTAAATAGTCTTAAATAAGCTTGTACCATCATTCGCATTCCTGTCGTACGCCATTTCATTCTTTTCTCCTTTTTCACCCATAAACTACTGCAAGAAAAAATTCATAATGTGAAACAGGACTATGGATATACTGTTCATAGAAATATGCACACATGTATGTACAAGATCACTATAAAAATATGGATTTTATTTTTAAAAAAAGATGTACTGATTTTTTATTGAAAATACTGACTTTTTTCTGACCATTTCCATGATTTACCGTAGGTTTTATATTTTTTTGTTGTGGCTCTTCGTTTGGTTTTCTCCACTACACGTCAATTGGATCCTAATACAAAAATAACATATTCTCAACAAATTCCCTGACAAAACTAAAATGACCTCTATAGTTGCGTAAATTAGCCAATGTCTTACTACGTATTACGCGAAATAATCAAAACATTTTTTGCTTATAGTTTTTTGATGGTGGATGCAGACGTTTTTTTCTCGAACACATTAAGCCCTTAGTGACTAATTCTGATGCACTTAAGCTCAGGTTAGCTTTTATTTTGCACATATTTAAATTTTCTTCTCCCTCGGAAATTTTTTTTTAGCTTTTCTATCTGCCTTATGAAGTTTGTTCTTTCTAACTGTGTTAGCCTTCATATTAAAAATTTCGACGATTTTTTTGTAGATTTACCTATTATACTTAACATTAAGCATAACACCTTAATCTATAATAAATTATTTGAAATGCAATTGCTTCGTTAAAACCTTGTTTTTAATTTGTTTGAGTTAAGTTCCATTAGGAAAACAGTGCACGTACTGTGTGTGGAAATTATCTATGCATATTATATGGCAAGCATACATGATCAGAGGTATTGTTGTATGTAGTCAGTTAGTTACGACGGGTAGCCAGACATTGGTCCAGCTCACTTGGGTCCAATATTGATCCCACTGTGATGCCCAGAGGAAATAGCGTCCAAACGGACCTACATGTCCGCATCCTGGTTCGAACCGAACCAACCAGACGCATGCGCAAAAAAAGAGATGCCACTGGTACTCACATGCCATACTCCGCAGAAACGGACTACAAAGGAAAGCAGTCCTAATATCCGAAAGATTTGGACACTGGCACAAGACAAGAAATGCTTGACCGTCTCCTTCTCCTCCTCATCTTGACAACCCATACAGTAGTCATTAAGCGGTAGACCTAACCTTCTAGCGGGTGCACCAGCCACTCAGTGCCCAGTAATGACAGCCACCAGAATTCGTAGCCTATGTCGTGGCATCCCCATAATAGTGATCCCTTACCTAGATAATATCCAGGTCTGAACGTCTCGTTCAGAGATGCCCGCCATTCACACACCAGTCGCTATGTTGAATAGACACCGGAAAGTGCCATGATCGCAGCCTAACTATACGTACAGATCCGGATATTAACACCACATATCGTATAGTACATTAACATTAACCATTAATCAGCCTGTAAGATACTGCAGTAGTCCGGCAGTTTAAAGGATACTCTCACCACGTATGTAACCCCTTTCGAGGATTTTGATCCATCCGTGTATACCTCAACAGAACCGGATTCAATTACCGGCTCTAGTGAGATACACACGGAGAACATTCTATCCAGGAAGGATTTGGGTGTACAGTAATTTATATCGCAAATAACGAATAGGGGTCATATCCAAATACCTAAAGATGGCTGCATGCCCGTAATCCCTGCCAGACCATTCTCTCGCCATCTTCAACCTTATCGCAGACATGATCGCCATCTGCCTAGCCATCAGCAGCTCTGGAATCCAGTTTAGTAATAAAAACAAGGCCTTCGAAGTGGACCTGAGCGTACCTGTATATGTATACAAAAAATGTTACATTATCAGCGAACATTAAAATGTTGCAGTATTCCAAGGCATTTGGTAGATCATTTATGCATAAGTAACGAGAAGATAAATGCACCATAATTACTTCCTTGTGGAACACCAAGAGACAAAATATAATCAGCCGGACTTGTAGATTTCATCATATCGTTAGCATAATTTAGAATGGATATAACCAACCATTTAAAAAAATAGTTTTTGGTGTATTCTGATAGAATATCCTAAAATACACCATCATAAAAAACTACGCAATTCTTTTAACAATGTTTGCCGTAATTGTCTCCACTTCTCTGCATCCTTGCGTGTTAACCGCTCCTTACGAGGCTTGACTCCTCCGGCCATAGGATTGTCACTTACGCAGATGATATCGCCATTGCAGTGTCTAGCATTTGTCCGCAGACACTGTCGGACAAGCTCAATTTTTCCCAGAGGATAGTATGAACCCTTGTAAGACCGATACAATGCTTTTCGCTAGGAGGTATAAGATACCTCACTTCTCGTTGCCCAGTATGAACGTGACTAGGCTTAGCTTGAGTCCTACTTTTAAATATCTGGGCTTTACTCTTGACCCCAAGTTAAATTGGAAAGCCAACTTGGCTGAGAGGGCTCGCAAGGCAGCTTGTGGCACCAACTGCTGCAGAAGAGCAATGGGTGCAAAATCGAGTCTCACTCCATCGTTGTACGCTGGATTTATTCAGCGGATATTGTGGGGGTTAGTCTTTTGGTGTACTGCCCTCGATAAAGTTTACAGCGTTTGACTCTTTGATAAGGTCAGGAGATCTCCTGCAACGATCAAGCGGAGCTATATGTCTCGATGGCTTATATGAGCTATCTATCCTTGACATTGGGTCAATAATCAGAATCATTAGACTGTCGTTCTGTTTTCCGATCTAATCTAGGGAAGTGCTTCTGTCCGGTGTCTCTGTTTGATCACCAGAATTCTGGTGAATAGAACAGGGACAACGCGTTATGCCTTGTTTGGCGCGGCTGTCACGCCTTCCTATCCTATCCTTTCTAAATTAACATGACAAATGATCAATACTCTTTAAATGTGTTACATGAATAGAATAATCAAAGCAGGTGGAATATAGGAATAGCTCACAAATTAATTTTTATTTTTTAAGTTTAATTTTTACTGCAACAACCTCAATATTATCTTCAAAATAGTTCACACGGCAAACAATTGTGGACTGCAATTAGCACACCACCCCAAATATGATTTCCGCCTCTTCTATATATGTATGTATATATATTGAAGTTGTCACATAGTGTTTCCATATTTAAATAATTTTTCCTTAGCCAAGTTTCAGTGAAAATAAGAAAATGATGGGTTAACTACTCGTACATAAAAACATTGAATAAATAATTTGTTTTTCAATTTTGTATTAAAGCCTTGAATGTTTTGATAGATAAAATTGAATAGAATATTAGTATATGTATTTAGTCTTTTGGATCAGAATTTTCCATTGAAGAGAGTTTGGATTGTTTTTTATAATATATGTAGTGTACTCTCGAACATAAGTGTTAACTGGCCAAAATGCACAATTAAGAATTTTTTTTATTAAAATCGAATGGAACTGTCAACTTAAATGACGAAATATTTCTTGGTTCGGAATACGTACATACCTTTCTCTACAAGTACATTGTACATCGGAGACATATTTTATTTTTGTAAGAAAATCTATTGATTTGGTTCTTTCGTAAACATCTCCGGCAGCTCCATATATATGTCTAATTAACTCTCCATTTAGGTATGCTGCAACTACGTCGATATGATTGACCAACAATTTGTGTTGAGCCTCAACCGCCAATAACAATCTGATGCTGGAATGACGTAGAGCTGGTGAAAATGTTTCATATTAACCAACGTTATATTTTTGAATAAACTCTTGAGCTACTAACCGTCTTATGTTTGCCTAGCGTTTTATAATAAACACCCGTTTACATCCAATAAGACTTCTATCAATTGATTTGTCTACCAGCTCCCAAGTTTTATTCTTTAGCAAGCTATCATATTCGCGTTTCATAGCCTCCTTACATTTATCTGCATCTTAAAACTCATTGCTGTGAGACTGTAACAGGATCATTTGCTTCTCTCGTCGAACAATTAGCACTTTCATCTTTGCTACGTGTATTATAGGTATATTTACTTAGGTTGTTCACACTCTCTGCACGTTTTTGCATTCTTAATTCAGTCACGACACCACTAAATCTATCTGAAGTTCTATCTTGATAATCACTTGTAAAGCCATTGGAGTTAGTATCTCCTCCTATATTTCTGTTTTTTTCACTTACTCGAGGTTCCTCTTCATGTTGACCAACAACTTTTTCACCTATTGTCTCAAAAAACAAAACATCATCAACATTTTTATTTCGTTGAAAAACTTATTTCGTTGAAACTTGATTCGGTGAAAAACTGTTTTCATAGAATACCACATAGCGAGAAATGATTATTGCTCTACGTTCGCTGTTACACATATGCATTTTCAGAGTAACCAACAAATACACAGGTAACTCCATTTTGATCAAATTTTGTCCCAAACCAAATGTTTTCATGTTAGTTACGAGGTTTGACTCCAAACCAGCGTTCGTACGAGGATTCCAACTTTATCGCCTTTGTACAACTCCTGTTTCTTATATAAGAGAGAGTGGTTTTCGCCGATAGCCAGCATTATTTTTGTCATTTTTACTAGTGTTCTGTTAGCTCGTTCCGCTATCTAATTTTGTTGCTGTCGTTCGGCATAATATCCCATTCACCCTTAAATAGTTACCAAATTCGTAACTAAATACTCACGGCCATTGTAGCTTCTCAAAACTTTAAGTTTACCCTTTAAATAGCTTTAACAAGTCAGATTTATTTTTTATAAAATAGGTTTTAATACATCGCGAGCAATCACCAATAAAAGTAATAAAATACTTTAAGTCATGAAACATTTATTGGACTACATACTATTTCCAGTAGTCCTTTAGTAAATACATTTCCATACAATGGAGAAGGTTTTGTAGTGATTTTAAATGATGAACTCTGACATTTTATTTGCCGTCTTTGCATGCTGCTCTTTTAGTGAGAGATTTGTAGAAAAAATATCAAACCAATATTATTGTACCATGACTATTTTTTACGTATGCCTTGTTTTTTGAAAAACTAATATGGTGTGTAAAGGTGTGTGGGTTAGACACCAATTTAATTTGATTTAGAAAACTAAAAGGAATTAGGTTTAATTATGTTTATAATTAAAACCGGGTTAAATAAAGAAACAAGGAGATTTAATTAAAATTTCGCAATACTTCTCCAATACTAAGAGAGAGTGGTTGGGGGTTGTATAAATATTGTTGTAGTGTGCCATGTACTGCCGTGTTGATTTCCTTCTGGGAGATGTTTCTTGATTGGTGATCAAATGATGAGTAAGTTTATGATGTATAGAAAGAGATAATCTCGGCAAAAAGTAAACATCGAAAAGTAAACATCTAACGCTCATCACTTGCCAAAGAAATATTGTTAGGAGCAGTTCTACCTTTATTTTCAGTTCTGTTCTCTTTTGAATAGCGCTCTATTATATGCTGTACTGTTGAAGAAGATAAATTCACTATTCAATATTTTTGCCCTTTTTTGCTGTGTTTGTCCAGTTTTATAGAGGTGAATGACCAACTTTAGCTGTTCTATTGTTGTGCGTCGACCAATATTCAAGGAAAAATGCAAAACACTTTCAAACTCTACGAAAAATTAACTTAAAATATAAAAAACGTCGTAGAAGATGACAGCAAATGAAGTAAATTAAAAGGTAATTACATTTCATTTTTAAATATGTATAACGGTAACTAGAGTTATAATTTTTGCATCAAATAAGCTGAATGATTCAAAAAAGTCTTTTTTTGATTATCGGTTTTTTTTGAAATAGTGAAAAAGTAAATTGTAGAAAAACAAAATACATTTTTAAGATCACAACATGCCAAATAAAGTGATTTTTGTTTCATGTTAATATTCCGCTTACTTTTTGAGTTGTGCTCATTTATGTTTTTTAGTTTTGCTTGCATCGAATAAGCTGACAACCACTGGACTGTAAGTGAAATACAAAAGTATTACCAATTGATAGTTACATATGTATGTATGTATTAATCTAAAATTTCATTACTCCCACAAAAATTAATTCAATGATAAAGGCTTTTAAATTGTAAATATATGATATTTTAGATTTTTTAGCTAGAAAAGGTCTAACTGGGAACATTATAAAAAACTCGGAACCAATATCACCACGTCAAAACAACTACTGAAATATTAGCGTAATGTATTGCTGAAGTTGTATTTCCGTTAATGGCAAGAAATTCCTGAAATGTGCTAGATTAGAAATGAGTAATAGATAAGTATGAAGCTGATGATTTTGATAAGTGTTGAGTAGGGCGGGTCGATTTAAATACGCCCAAGTGACAAGGAAAATCATATTCTAGATTGCCCTTTTATAATGTGCAAGAAAAACAAGTTTCTAATGCGTTTTTTTTTAGAAGCAATAATGCTGCTCCTGGCGACAAAAAAGCTGGACAAAGCCAGTCTAAACGAGGTAATAATCTTTCACCAATTACAATATTCAATTCTCTGATTCCCCTAATTATCATTTAAATATTTACATATACCCTTCAGGAGATTGAGCGTTAATTGCCCAAAAGCTATTAGTACAGCTGGCAATGGTACAAACGGGTTAGAGTTTTTATAGAAAAATACTAGTACTAGAAGTAGTTCAAGTACTGATAGATTTTTGAGTAAGCAAATATGTTGTTATTGATGAAAAATTTTACGTAATGAAGGAGAAAATCAACAGTCGCTGTTTCCAATGACCGAAACCAATGCGAATCGTACCAATAAGTTTCAGCAGAATAAAGACCCTTGCTTTTATGGAAGTCTCTAAATTTCAATTCAATACTGCGGCCAACAGAAATGGATGGCACGATGAAGAGAAGGCTCTGGAATTAATTATGGCCTTGAAGGGTACCATATGGAGTTAATGTGCTGAACGTAGAAGGTTAACGAATCACTTCATGCCTATGGATAGAGGCTGGTGCAACTTAGTTATCCAGGGGAAAATCACCAGCTAGTTAAGCAGATTAAGACCGAAGCGTTTATCAACGGCATACGGAACTCTGATATTAAGTTAGCGGTCTGTGCTTTACACAAGACAACTTTTACGGAGACTGTGGCATTAGTATTAGCACAGCATACCGCTCGAGATATTTCTAAGCCGCACGTACAGAAAGCGTGTAGCATTATAGCTGTAACAACAAAAGATTTCATTAACGCTATCAAGGAGGTGTGGTCGATTGGTTTTTGGCTGAAAAGGAGCCAAGACCTAAGATGAGATCTGTGGCAAGTGCGGTCATTTTCAATCATACTGTAAGGTGCCACTCACAAGTGCAAGATTTGGGTCATCGTAGGCGGGTGACAAATAAGAAAACATTGCCTATACACCTAGAGGAAAAAACAACATAAAATCAACAAAAAACTAATCAAAAAGAAATGACTTTGAAAAATAGCTAAGGTGGAAAATCGTAAATTCAATGACGTTCAACGTAAAAACAACTTAAGTTCAAAATCAATGTAGAAACAACTTTAACTTTAAATTACTTGTACTTGTTTTAACATTGGCCAATTTTAAACAAAAACTTGGAGTTTTTAGTTTAAAAACGTGCAAAGTTTGTTTCAAAATAGGAAAGTTTTTAATTTTCAAATCAACATAGCACAAGTTTACTTTAATGGTGAAGCGTCTTCATATCAAGCACCATTTTGCTTATATTTTCTTTCCAAACCTTATACGTTTTTAAATCAAAATCTAATTTATTTTATTTATACATTTTATTCAAAGTAAACAATTTACAATAAAATTCTTAAAAGGATATAAAATACATAAATCTCATAATTTTCTGCAATTATTTCGTATATTTGAAACAACTACACATCTGTAATATGTATGAGAGAGAGGAAATCGTATGTATATACATAGTCTTTCAACGAAAGTACTTCTACTGAAAGAGGAATTGAATTTTGAAAAAAAATTATATAAATAAAAAAATATATATATAGTATTCTGACCGAGTACTGGGTGACACCAGTATCAGCAGCAACAAAGTTGCCAGCGAAGTGCCTAGACCGGTTTCGGAGAACACGATTTCACAGGAATCCCTAACTGTGGAACTATTGATATGACCACTAATAGGTAAAATCCGAAGGCTCAGAGAGTGATAGAAGTGACTGCTCAATATCCAAGGCCTATGGTCCAAGTTGGTTGAATCGAGAGTTCAATTATTCTTGGAGTGGATAGGAAAACACTTAGGAAG
Organism: Wohlfahrtia magnifica; assembly: GCA_023159175.1. Classification (NCBI taxonomy): domain Eukaryota; kingdom Metazoa; phylum Arthropoda; class Insecta; order Diptera; family Sarcophagidae; genus Wohlfahrtia; species Wohlfahrtia magnifica. Next base: position 244,243 of record JAKWBJ010000136.1, read on the forward strand.
GTGAAATTTATAATAACGGCACACTGTCTCTTACGTGGATCTTCCTATGGAAATGTGGTGCTCTGGACTTCTGCAGAATGTGTAAGAACAAGAAGAACTGTAGACAGTTGAGCATATTGGCTGCCGCTGCCAGAAACTGTATGTGTGATAAGAATACATACATTCAAATGTGTTTACTTACCTTGTAATATCGGCAACAGTAGCAATGAGTTAAAATCTTTTAATAAAGATATTAATTGTTTTTATTGGAGCTTTTTGAATCACCAATAATGTATTATTTTCAGCAAAATAAAGAACTTTTATTTGACAGTTTACATTTTTTATTTATTTTGATTTTCGGTTTGTGTAACTTTATTCTGAAATATTAAAATGTAAGGTAGCACAACTTTAAATTGAAGTTACCACGAAGTTAAATTAAAGACGAGAAACCTAGAATCAACAATTTAATTTAAGCATTTAAATATTCCTAACAACGTTCAATTTAATTTCAAGTGTTTTCAGATGGAATCGAAAATGGGATTTTTTTTATTTTTACTTTTATTTTTATTGAATTATAAAAATCTTTGATTTACTTTTTTTTATGTACGCATACTTTTGTGTATGCATGAGCTTGTCATGCTATTGTTGCTTATCATTGCCAAACTATGCACAAATGCAAAAGGAAGACACGTAACATAATTTTCACAAATTTACCTGTGCCGCTGTGGTATGGTAGGTAAGACACCCGCCTACCAGCCAGACCATCTTAAAAAAAAGAAAAAAGTTTTTCGACAGCGATATCACCTAATAGCATTAGCTAGTAACTGGTTATGAGTATAAATACTATTGAAAACTTCTCTAAATGCATTTGTCGTTCGGAGCCGGCGTTAAACTGTAGGTCCCTTTCAATGAGTTTAAAAATAGAATCTGGTGCAGATCATTGTCTGAGCGAAGTCCCCATGTTCCTTCATGGAATGTTATGGGAATTAATAATAATAATAACCTGTAAATATAACCAATTTCAAAAAATACCGATATTCCTTAGCACCACAGTCCGACCTTAAAATATACTAAATAGTCTGTGCGTTCATTTTTGCTGCCTACTGGTGTATATTAGTATATCTGTAATTTTAACAAAAATTATTATTGAGTTTAATGATCCATTCAAAATTAAAACATCCTTTGATTCGAGTTCCTTGGTGAAAAGTGTCCTTATTTTTAGATTTCTTTAATTTCTTGGTCTTCTACCATTGAAAACTGCTCTGTTTCATATTTCTTACGGGCAACATTTTTTTCTCTAAACCTTTCTCAACCATTTCTGTGAGTTTCCGAGCACTTATCATCACTCATCTCTTACAGAAAATTTTCTCGGAGTGATTTTTTATTATTGTAATGGTGAATTATTAATTTTCTTACTTCAAAAGAAGTTTGTCCTTTTGTGTTCCAATTTTATTTGTTTAACTTAAGCTAGGATCACACGATTGTCGCAAATGTACCAATATGACATAATTTCTATTGTGCTTTATTGAAGTAAAATATTAAAATTATCCCAATTTATCCTGCGAAATACTTACTTATTGGTACATATTGTCTACTTCGATTGTAGCACAAGAACACAATAAATATTGGCGCACTTTTGATATTTTTGTTGCCACATTATTACTTATTGTGCGGTCACACGATTGCAGTACCAACAATTGATGCATTGCTTCAATCGTGTGATCACAGCTTTATTCAATCAAAAATACAATTTCGCAAATACATTTCAATAAAAAACTAATATAGAAATTATAGGTAAAGACCACTGTTGCCAACTTTTTTTTACAAAATTTCCCGCGAAATTATACCTAAAAACCGCAAAATTTTATATTTTGGGTGAAAAAATATGAAAAAAAACGCAAGATGAAAAAAAAACAGACCCAAGCTTGCCTATTCAGAAATAAAAATAAAATATATGTATATATATATACATATGTATATACATATGTTAGTTTATAATACATATAATTCGCACGTACTGATGTACATATAATATAATTAAAAAGTATGTACATAAATACATACATATTTATAGTTTCAAACTTAAGAATTAAAGTATTTTGAAATATTTTCAAAAACGCAGAGCCAGTCTTCTGTATTTTGATTATATGAAAAAATTGTTCCCACTTCTTTTAAAAGACATTCTGGAATCTCGTATTCAAAGCAGCATCTATCACACAGCTTAAGCCCATACCTGGAATTTATAGTAACAAATAATAGAACAGCATTTACAGTGTCAGTTAAAAGCCTGTTTCGTAGTTTGGTTTTGACTACGTTTAATTGGCTAAAAACTCTTTCTACATCCGCATTATACCAAGGTAGGGATAAAACTTCTAACGCAAATTCCACTAATTCTTTAAATGGGTTGTTACCGCCTGAATCTCTGTAATTAAAAACTTCTGACCAAAATAATAGTGTTGACGTTTTTTCTTTCTATTTTATATAACATATGTTATTATATTGAAAATTGATAGCATCAATTAAATTAATTTGGATTTTTAAAACTTTACTTAGACTTGTTTTAGTTTCGTTGTCAATATCATTTTCAAGTTCTTTCAAACGAGTTTCAAATAAAAATCCTAAGTAATTGTTGTAGCAAACATAGTTCTCGAATTCTGTTGTAAAAATGTGAACTTCAATTGAAACTTATTGAAAACTGTTTTAGAAAATATATAACATCTTCCATATCGTTTAAAAAATTTGTAGTGTCATCGCGTTTGGCTCTGAAAAATTTTGTTTAAAATTTGTATTCTTGTTAAAATTGGCTTTAAAAATAAAAGGTATAAAAAGTTCAAGTCATTTTTATATAAATCGTATAATTTAGATGCCATAAAACTATCTTTCATAGTTTTTGGCAATTCCAAATGTGTTTTGAGCTCAATCCATTGGTCTACTATTCTTGAAATTGAAGTTTCAAACGATAGCCATCGTGTGTCAAAATTGTAATTTTCTATAGTACCTGAAATAGAAATAAGCATATGTATATACATACATACATATGGCAAATTGAAAATATTTTACAAAAGAAATTAAATTGAATTTACTTCATCATTAATGGCTTCATATATGTGTTTATAATTTTGTTGCCGCATATAACTACGGCTTGCTTGTTATAAGCCTCGTTAAATTCTAGGTGGTCAGGTATACAATTTTTCCAAGAATGGGTGATGGCTAATTGAATAGAATGGCACGCACATTTAATTAGCAGTAGGATTGGTATAGATTTCTTTAGTTCAGTGTAGATACTTTTTTTGTCCAATCATTACATTGGCATTTATGTCAAGCTTAAATTTATTCAATTCTGCAATAACTACTTTGGCAATACCTTCTGAACTTGCATCCTCTACTTCAGCCAACGTTAAAAAAGTAAATAAAATTTTTTGTTTAAAAACACTAAAATATATAATTACGATTCCTAGAAATATAGAAATACAAAAAATATTAATGTATAGATTTTTAAAAAACTTTACTTAACTCACGCAAAAGTTTTTTAACTCCTACACCCGTTGTCTCATCATCAAGAGTGCAAAATTTTGATTTTCCAACGTCAGTTCTTAATTCTTTTGTGAAACGTGGATGCAACAAAACGTTTTTAAAAATGCTGGTACATTTGCTCTTATGCAAACGTATTTTTTTTCCATCATCAAAATTTAACTTGCATAGATCACTCAAAGGGTGTATAGAATTTGTTGAACTTTGCTGACAGGTAAACAGTGCCAGTGCAATTTCTTGCTTTTTCGCTTTATCTGCAGTTTCTGGTACAAAATTTAGTTTACGCCAACATGATGCTTTTAAAGAAGCAGCAGATTTGTGTTTTTGGATTTACCCGTGGTTGATCATATCACACAGTTTGCCATTTAAAGTACACTTGCAGTACTTGCAATAAACTTTGGTAGCGTCTTTTTCACATTGCGCTAACCAGCCCTTCAGTTTGGTATGGTCCAACCATTCCTGCCGGAACTTTTGATTATATTTAGGCGTCATAGCCTTTTAATAAAATCACATTTTTTTTATTCACAAATTTGTTTTTTTTAATTTAAATAAGAACATTTAAAATATTAACTTTTTTCAAATAATTTTATATGTTTTCATCATTAAGTATTCACTTTGAATGTTTAGCTTTACTTTTTGAAAGAAATTATATTTTTTATTTTGCCGTTATTCGTTGCTCGAATGAAATATATTGTTACGTTTTTACCTTAAAAAAACGTGTTTTTATGAATTCGTAGATTGTAGTTAAAATAAAATAAATGTTGTGTTTGGTTTTAATTAAAAATCCTTTATTCAACACAGTTATGTACACCACTGCTTGTAATCTTTTTACAGGCAACAATTACTCGACAGATCTTTCTTCTTAAAGATCTTCCAACCCGATCGTAGTTATAACTTATGTTCGATCACAACCTTTTCAACCAGAGGTTATCCACACTTAACTCTCTTTACTAAGTTAGCTCCAACTAAACTGGTTTTTTACTTCAGGAGTTTACTCCTTATAAACTCTCTTCAGACAAACTGCACCCGCTGAGTTTACTTTACTTAAACTGCACTCGCTGAGTTTACGACACATAAACTGATTGCTGTTCTACTTTACTTTATTCATCCAAATATTCCATTCTTACATAGTTTATGTTAAACTAATTAATCATGTATATACTTATTCTATGCGTAAATGATACTTATCATAGACTTATCAACTAAAACTTAAAATAAAGCAGAATAGCCGCAATCCATCACTAAAACAAATCAACTCTTATACTATATTCCGCAAAAAATGGAAAAACGGAAACACTCATATACTTAAAACTAACTTAAAACACTACGTACAACTAATTAATGACAACAGGCCACAGACATCCACCTCACTGTGCAGTGTTATACACCAGGCTGTCCAAATCCAGCGTATTAACCCTTCTGTGATAAAATAGCACGCCCTCGTCGCCATAGAGCAGCCCCTCGTCCTTCAACGTTAGGAGATCCACAGGCAACAGATATCTGTGCATCCTTAGGGTCTCCATATCACTCCTCCCCTCGAAGCAGCCAGTCACCATCCCATTCTCCAGGGCGGACGATCGTTCCAAAAATCTCAGCGCAGTCCTCATAAGAAAAACATCGATCCTCTCGAAACCCGCATGGTCATAAATGACCCGACAAGACGGTCTCCGGAACGAACCATCGGGGAACTGGCGAGCCGACAAAATACGATGATGGGACGAAATCCCAAACCAGACAGGGAAGGCATAAGACATCAGAGGTCTGATGATCTGCCTGTATATAAGCAGCTTTACCTCCCTACGCAAACCTTCCCTTCGGCGCAGTAACCTACAGTAGGAGTGGTATATCCCCTTCATCCTATCCAAAACGGAATCCACATGTCGATAAAACTCAAAGCTTTCGTGGAAAATCACCCCGAGATACTTAATCCTGTCAGAGACTCTTACAACTTCACCGCCTACCCTCAGCACCGGTACAAACTTCCTTGCGTTGGGATACAGCCGTCCACGCCGTCCCTTAAATATTACGCAATCCATCTTTTCCATATTCAGGCAGAGACCCCATTTGCAGAAGTATCCGTGCAGTCTACCCAGGTATCCGCCGAGTCTCTCATTCACCCTTGCTCTTGATCGGGGCCTGATTCCTCAGCCCCGATACCTCCTCCAAGACCATCCCTAGGATAGTGGAGGACTGGAGATTCACAGCAGCTCTCTGCACACCGCAGAAACGTTCAGCCAAAAGATTCGCCTTGCCACCGTCATCCGTGATGAGTACTCCATCATCCCTCATTATATCAGCAACCGCCAACCTTCGCCGCACACCTGCTGCACCCTTCACTTTCCGAAAAGTCCTGTTGTCCAACTTAATACTCCATAGATAATCCGTCCAATATTTCTGCTCAAACAAAGCAATTGCTCCCTGGATTATCCTACCCAAGTTCCTTATCTCAGCCCTCAATATGGGAATTCTCGAGACATCTCCCGTCCTCCTCAGTATCCTCCGAAGCCTCCTCTTCTCCGATATGAAGCCGAGAATGTTGTCGGCGAGTCTTAGCACGCCGGCATGACGTACTGGTAGTCTTGGAACCGATTGCTCCATCGCAGTTCTAATGACGCCAGTCATAGACTCGATGCAGTCGTCAATTTCGCGGGAGGTCACATTCCGATCCGACGGAAGCATGAGGTCAGGCAAATCACGAGACAGTACCGCGTTGAAAGCCCTCGTATTCATCCTATCAAAGTCAAAGAGATATCGCTGCTCTCTACCGCAAAGTCCATCCATCCGCAAGATCAACTCCACAGCCCTGTGGTCAGACTCGTAGTGCAGAGTTTTAAGCCCATCAGCACTTTCCGGCACCGGTACAATATCAGATGATGTTATGACTACGTCGATAAACGATGGGTTTCCCACATGGAAACATGTCGGGCCCTCTGTGCGACGTATCTCCAGCTCAGGACACATCCTAAGGAATTCTCTGAGGCAGTCGCCACTGCGGTTGCAGACACTTCCCTCCCTCTCAGCGTGCATACTCTCGCGAACAAGTACAGCAGTACCGCCACCCCGTCCATTGACACGATTCTGCCTAAAGGTCGTGTATCCTCTCATCTCAAAAATATGCCTCGAAGACAGTTTGTGTTCAGCCACCATCAGAACATCCGGTCAATGTTCCTCCAGGAACAAGTTTAAATAGTGTCTCTTATGCCTGGACACTATCGAGTTGACATTCACAAAGATACACTTAATTGTGAGAACCATTCTGAAGACTCAACAGCATTCCCAGGAGTGCTTGGGATTTTTCCTCATCAGTCCTAAGTCTGCCGTATCCAAGAGCAAAACCTCCTATCTTGCTCAAGCAGTGCAATAAACCACCTCCAAAAAACCTTCTGCAATCTCCATCGATGAGATTAAAATTTCCTCTCGCCACTTCCAGTGTAAGGCCGCTAGACGGAGCCTGAAGGGGCCTCTGAGGCACTCCAACACCACCAGCCACAGCAGCATACGATACACCCGTACGAGCAGAGTTTCCCGCAGCCGTAACGCTGCTGTGTTTGGCAGCTGCCTTCCCCAGAAGCTCCTGGCGTCTCGGGCACTCAGCGGAGCTTGCCGCGTGTCCTTCAACGTTGCAGTTGGCGCACCTTACCGGCAGTCCAATCATTCTCACAGCCTGGCCCGTGGTAGGATCAGTCACCACCTTCTCCGCGCTATTCTCTCCCTTGGGTGGGACCTTGCATTTCCCCGGTCCGTGGGAACCTCCGCATTTAACACACCTATATGGCATGTTACAGTTGGTCGACACATGCCCATATCGCTGACAGTTGTAGCACTGCGTCAGCCCCTTCCTTTTTGGTTTTTCAATATACACTCTACAGTGCAGAATGTATCTGATGCCTTGGAACGCCTTCAGGTCGGAGTCTCTGCTCAGACTAAGGATCCACTTGTCCCCATTCAGCTTCCGGAGACTTAAAATCTGCATTCTAATGCCCAGACCATTTAGGTACTCGGCGACTTCATCTGCCTCAAAGGTGCCCGATAGGCCCTTCAGCATTACTGAGTAAGGCATCTGGTCCTTCGGTGTATAGGTGTAGAAGGATACACCACTCTTCTTCAGCATCGCCTTCACCTTCTCATAGTCTGCCAAGGTGCAGACCTCTATATTGGTCACATTTGCGCCCAAAATCTTCAGGTTATATTCCTTGTGCCCCAAAAGTTTGTTGAGGTCGCTAGTCAGCAACTTTATGTTAATATTATATGTTGTAAGCACCGGGACCTTCACGCGCTTACTTGCCTTCTTTAGGTTCTGCCCTGCTTCACCATTGTCTACAGCCTTGGTTTTCACGGCCTCCTTCGAAGGCTTCTTGTCGTGTACACTGCCCACAGCAGTCCCCTTGTCAGCCACGTCTCCACGTGGCATATTCACCTCCTCGGTGACCATCTCCTCACTCTCCTCGTCAGTGGGTTCCTCTTCACCACTCTCATCGCCAAATTTCCTATTGATCTCGCCATCATCTGTTCCATGGCCTTCCTCGTGTCTCAGGGAATTCACCTCCTTCTCTTTCAATTCTAACGTACGGAGTAGCTCCTCCGCAGTTAACACCCGCGCCCTCTTTTTAGGGCAGGACGCATCCCTGTCGGCCATTATATTCGCGTTATATTCTTATCAGTAGAATACGAACACGTCACCGCTTACTCTCCCTGCGAAATAAATTTCCACGTGTTTATGTACACGCCAGCCCCTCAATCACAGCAATACACAATAAACAACCCCTATGTGTTTTCCGTTTCAGGTAGCGCAGGTAAAACCCACACACTTTGTTCAACAACTTCGTTCGTATTGAAAAATACGCGCAAAGCAAAAAACTTCCGTAACACAACCGTTCGCAATGAATGCACGATACAGCAATATCTGATTGCTGTTCGCATCGATGTGCTTTTTATATGGCTGAGTAAGCAATACATCGAAAGCTCTCGAACCTCTCGATATTTCAGGTAGATTCCATTTCTTTCTTTTATTTTCTTCTTAGTTCTTATGTAGCCATGCGAATGTAAACATCTACTTCTTTCAGTTCTTAGTATTTGTTGTTGCTTGTTTATTGTCTGTTATTCGTTTTCTTTGCTCCTTTATTATTGTTGTTGCCGTATTATTTTTATTTACTTTATCGTGGCTAATGATTGTTGTTGTAGATTTGGTTATTTGTAAACAGCACGTATAGTTGTTCTTGTAGCTTTTGTTTATTTATTTTAGTGATGTAATAAACGCAGGGATGCCCCACCTTATTTTTGCAACAATATGTATATGTACATGTCTTATAAACATACATAAGTATACATTTGGTTTTGTTATTTGTTTTTTTAAAAACTGCATATTTAAAAAGCAACTCTTAAATTTATGTTGCCCATATGCACACAGAAAATACACGTTAAAAAAGCAAATTTTGCCGCAATTGCCACTTGAAAAACTCTAGATTACCTTGAAAATCTCTAATAAAAATGAACGAATTTGGCTATTTTTAGAACATTTATATGTATGTATGTACATATATTTTTTTAATCCTTCTTTAAAACTTAATCAAATTAAACTTTTTATTGAATTAAGTGCGTTTTTCAAAGCAAGAAAAAAACAAGAGACAAAATGTAAAACTTTTCTATTTTAGTGGTTTTTTTCGCTTAGATAATCTGCTCCGAAAAAAACGACAGAAATATTTAAGTAATTTAATTTGGCATTATTGCTTTAGTTTCAGCTTCGCGATGTATTACTTTTTTTAGATGGACGCCTTTGGCGGCAGAGTCAATAATAAATTCCAAGATATAGTAATCGCCATCGTCAAGAAACCTTATTGTAGAAAATAACTTTTTAGTAAATTTAAACAACATAAACAAAATTATATACATATGTAGATACTTACAATTTAAACTGCAACTTCCTTTCATAAAAAGATGTATCTAAATGTATATTTGCGTAATAAATGTTCATTAAAGCAATTGTGTAATTTACTGCTTAAAAATCATTTTAAAACTTCTAATAATGATGATGGTTTTTCTTAAAATTTTAATTTTTTTTTTGTGGTTGGGAATTTTTTTGTTAAAATATGTATGTATGTGTATTTATTTTAATTTTTGAATTGTCAAAAGATAACGTCAAGATAATTTAGTTTTCGAACTTGACAGCATTTTTATAACCGCCTACACTGCCTTTACACATGAAAGTAGTTTCTTGAAATTTTTGTATACGTATTATATGTAAATAAAAATTGAAAATGAAAATGAAAATGAAAATTTTCAAGAAACTGAAAGCTTATTATGAAAATGTCTTCCATTTCTATTGTTTTTTTTTTTTTTTTTAATTAGAGTTACCACGAATAACTACATATACTCATTCATAGGACAAAATTTATACATAGCTATTTAACTTTTTTGTCAATGCCTGTTTTAAAAGGACATCAATAATCTTTTTTGTATATTTGAAGAACAATTACTATAAATCTTTATATACACATATGCTATATACAGCGGCTCACAGCATATGTCGTGTGCATTGAAAATATAACTTTGAACGTTTGCAGCATCAAAACTAACGATGATATCAAAAGGATTTAAGTGTCAAAAAATCACCTGCATGAAAAAATCGTTGTAAGCTGAGATGAAAATTGACACTATTTGAATGTGTTAGTAAAAAATTGTAAATGTATTGCAACTTTCATGGAACTACTTTCATGTATAAAGGCTATGTTAATTGTTAAGCACTTATAAAATAAACTGTTTATGTAAAGGGATATAGGGTAAAATTTATATGAAATATTTATACGCGTTTCGGAAAAAACACCACTTTAGTTTATAATATTGAAAATGAATTTGAAAAAAATTTGTATAGTATTTTTTTATTATAAATTACATTTTTTTACAAAGAAGTAACCGAAAAAAATTGTTTAGTATTATATTCAACCGATAATTAGCTTTCTAAACATAAATATATATTTTATCAAAATCCGTGACGAGTGATTACTTGAGTTTTGTTGTCTATTATAAGCAACTTTTGATTTTCGGTTGTGGTCGAATTATTTGATCGAACGTATTTTCATTTGGTATTATGACGTACATTCGATAAAATTAGCACTATTGTGAATTTCACTAATTAGAATTGTTCACAATAGTACCAATCGATCAGCTGGTACGTTTTAAAAAGTATTTTTGTTTGCAATTTTACAAAAGAAAAAGTTAAATTAATGATTAATATGACCACAATCAAAAAATGGTTCGATTAACCGTCTGATGAAGAAGAATGCTTATTTTAACTGGCTAAAAACAGGATGATCATAACAGATACTTCTAATATTTTGGAAATGTATTTCACAAAGTTTTGAACAAGAACATCATTTAGGGAAGTTTGCAGATTTGTAACTAATTTTAGACTGCGCAAGGGGCGTTTATATAATCACTGTCTTCTACAAATAAATACTGCAGCAGTGCACACAATGCAGATTAATCCCAAGCATTTTGAAATTGCCATCAGATTTGTTTTTTTTTGCGCTCAAGGATTTTACTAACTGAGCCTTGGAAATTAAAATTTCTTTAGTGTTGTTTGTCAGAGGTACTCCAAGTTTTAAAATATTGTATTTTATTTGTCCAAAATGGATGAAATACAATATGCACCTGCTGAAGAGCAATTATAATAAATTATAATACTTATATTTTTAGTTATTTTTCAAACCGTCACACAGTGTCGGAAGAAAAATTATGTTCGATTGAAAAGTCGTTGAACAGCGTAATTTTCGACAGTGCTGCCAACTCGTAATACCAACTTAACGTTCGATTTTCGATAACCAGCGAAAATGGAATGTACCTATGGGACAACACACTGTGCACCGGTTCCTTTTTTCGATGATTTATTATAGGATTTTGCTGCTTCTGATCAGAACAGAGCTGTGAATGTACATACAGTTAGTGTCATTAATATTCGGTTTTATTAAAGAGATATGTTTAACTGATTCGTCTTAAGCTAAATGTATATCTTTTTCAACATATTTTTCTTTTCATTAATAGTTTATTTAGACACTTGAAAGTTCACATTTGTATTTAGAAAAAAAGAATAAAAATATAACAAAAAAAAAAAATAACTAAATTAACTCAGGTAGCATAAAATATTGCGCGTCAATAATATTCGGTTTCTTTTGAAAAGTAACAAATAATACATTAGAAAAATGGTTTTATATAAAATTCAGTACTTTGTTGGATAACCCTTTTGTTTTATAACTTCACTTAGACGGTTTGACATGTTTTTACTATTTTAGCTGTATAAGCTGCCGGAATACGATCCCATTCTTCTTGAAGTCTTCAATAGATGTTATTTTGTAGTTGCGGATTCGCCGGTCCAGCTCATCCCATAAATTCTCAATCGGATTGAGGTCTGGGGATTGTGCAGGTGGATGGAGAACTTTAGGGCAGTTATAGAGCAACCATTCTTGAATTAAACGCGACTTGTGCTTTGGGACGTTATCTTGGTAGAATTTAAAAGAATCCAAAACGCCCAGCTTATTTGCACTTTCTTTCAAATTTTGACGGAGGATATTCAAATATGATTCCTTATTCATAATTCCACTGATAAAAATTAATTTTCCCGTCCCTTTAGCTCCCATACAACCCCACACCATAACATGTCCATTTCCATGTTTTACGGTTGGTTTTAAATTTTGTGGTTGTAGCTCCTCATTTGGCTTCCGCCACACCATTACACGCCCGTCATCTCCAAATACGTTATACTTGCTCTCGTCCGCAAATATAACGTCATCCCACCCATTTTCAGTTTCAGTTCAGTTTCTTCTTAATGTATTCCCTGGCAAAACTCAAACGAGCTTTTCGGTTGCGTAAATTAACTAATGCCTTACGACGTGCTACTCGGCCATGAAAACCGTTTTTTCTTATGATTCTTCGTATAGTAGATGCAGATATTTTCTTTTTAAACTCATTGAGCACCTCTGTGACTAATTTGGGAGCACTTAAGCGTGGGTTAGATTTTATTTTTCGCACAATTGAACTTTCTTCCCGCTCGGTCAATTTTTTTGGCTGACCTGTCTGCTTTATGAAGTGTATTCTTCCTTCATTTTTGTGCCTTCTGACAATGTCCCCAACTGTATTTGGTTTCATATTCAGAATTTCAGCAATCTCTTTGTACTTTTTACCTTTTTCATAATGGAAAATAGCAAGTTTTCCCTGTTCTAAAGGAGTGTTTTTTTCTTTGCGCCCCATTTGTATAATTTGCAGTGAAATAGAATTTTGGACAGACAAGACAGGAGGTGTTATGCACTTTTATTAAAACTTATCTCTATATTGCTGGAAAAGTAGCTGAATAACATGTTTTTTTGCAAATAGCATATAAATAGGGGCAAAACCGAATATTAATGGCGCTTAGTAAACAGGGTTAACAAACTTTGATCGATTTATCACGGTTGCAGGGTTATCATAGAGCCATTTTTTCTATATATTTGAATACTCATACTGACAACATTTATTTAAGTTTTCTATTTCGCTAATGCCAGGGTGTTATTATCGATAAACTTAAAAACCGAATATTAATGACACTAACTGTACATAAGAAAATTTCTTTTTTTGTTACAAACATATCTTGCGCGATTTGGTGTTACGTACTGACGTTCAATTTTAACGTCAGTTGTTTCAGAAGATGGTTCAGTTTTACCTTTTCTTGAAAACTATTCGACAACATGTTCTTTGCCAACTCTGTGTGTTATGCGATGAAATTTCTTAGAATTTTTTTTTTATGTATAAAATATTTTTGATACTTTTACCCTAAACTATCATAATTATTTTACCATTTGAACAAATTTAACTTTTTTATGTTTTTTTTATATACGAAAACGGTAATTCGAATGGTTTTTTGTATTCGAACGAACATTCATTATGAAATGACATCATTCGAAATTTCGATACATGCTATTCAATAAAGAATCAGAGAATACCAAAAGTAGGAAACTCGTACTTAGGAGTAAGAAGTTAATTAACTAAAATTGGACATATCGAATATGCCAAATGAAGTTTACCACTTTGATGTTGCAATTAATCCGGATCGTTCAGATAAATGTTTACGATCTATATTTGAACAATGTCTACCCGAAATATTTCCAAACATTCACTCAGGATTTGATGGCATGAGAAGCTGTTACACGTTAAAACCTACTTCAATAGATCGTAAAATTGATGCGACCCAACAAATATATTTCAAATGCAAAAGAATGAAAAAGACACTTGTGCTGTGAACTTAAATGTTTTAAGAACGTAATTTAATTCTATAAGAATTGAAACAAATACCATTTTATCTTATTTTTTTCTTTCTTTCTGTTATAAAAAAGAAAGCCTATTTAATAAACCAATGAGATCTCTTCAAGTTTTGGATGTTGTAATGGCATTGGAGGGCCAGCGGACATTAAGAGATCTAAAACTGAAGATGGAAAAGAGCAAACAGTTGCAAATTATTTGAAATCGCGTGGTTACACATTGCAATACACACAACTTAATTGCATTCAAGTTGGCTTTCTGTAAGGCAAATCTCTTTACCAGTGGAACTATGCTCTACATCCAGCCTCTGAATTTAAATCAGTAAAAAAACTAGGCAATAAATAAGCAACTGTCAGCGTTAATACAATTTCTTTTTACTTTTCAGTGTAAGAATAAAGATAAACAAGTCTGAAATACGTGTAATACTGTTACGTTTTTACCTTTTTAAAAACGTGCTTTTATGAGTTCGTAGATTGTAGTTAAAATAAATCCTTTTTAGATCCGATTTTAAAAATCCTTTATTCAACACAGTTATGTGCACTACTGCTTGTAATCTCTTTACAGGCAATAACAATTTTTATTTTTAATTACTCTGTCTATTTACAACTTTGTAAACAACAACAATTACTCGACCAGAGGTTATCCACACTTAACTCTCTTTGCTGAGTTAGCTCCAACTAAACTGGTTTTTACTTCACTACTGGCTTCACGAGTTTATTCCTTATAAACTCTCTTCACACCAATTACACATTCGCTGAGTTAACTTTACTTAAACTGCACTCGCTGAGTTTACGACACATAAACTGAATGCTGTTCGCATCGAGGTACTTTTTATATGGCTGAGTAAGCAATACATCGAAAGCTCTCGAACCTCTCGATATTTCAGCTAGATTCCATTTCTTTCTTTTATTTTCTTTTTAGTTCTTATGTAGCCATGCGAATGTAAACATCTACCTCTTTCAACTCTTAATATTTGTTGTTGCTTGTTTATTGTCTGTTAGTTGTTTTCTTTGCTGCTTAATTATTTTTGTTGTTGCCGTATTATTTTTATTTACTTTATCTCTGCTAACAGCACGTATAGTTGTTCTTGCAGCTTTTATTTATTTTTATGATTGTAATAAACGCTGTGGTGCCCAACCTTATTTTCGTAACAACACGTTTCGCAGCAACATCTACTGTACATATATCTACAACTATTATACATCCGTAGAGAAAAAATAACGGATTTACTTAACCATTTCAAACATGAATGAAATTAAACTCAAGTTAGGCTTGCGAATTAGTTACAACTTCATAAAAGTGCCTATGGGCTTGTTACCTCAACCCTACATGGAATATCTTCAGCGTAAAACTGAGAATTGATAACAATACGCAGTTTTTGATTACTTTAAAACAACCAAGTGGTCACAAATATGCTTTACTCTATGAAAATGGAAAATATAAAAGAAAAATAAAGCAGCAGTAAGAATGCAGAGTTATAAACAAAATTTAGATTTAGTAGGCCTTTTCTTTGTCTAGGTTATTTAGACATATCGCAATGTTAGTATGAACTTGCAAAATAGTGCCGATATATTGGGCTTCAAAGGATCCTCAGACAACGTCCAAAAATCTAGCTGCCAAAAAATATGATTTAGAAATTTTCATACCACATATACATAATTTACTTTAAATTCAATTAAATTCTTTAATTTTTAGTTATTTGTGTTTTTTTGTTTTATAAATATGCTGAATTAATAGTTGATATATTGACTCAATGCATTAAAGATCAAACGATGTTTCGAAAGTTTAGAGATCGTAAATAGAAATAGAGAAAGTAAATAGAAAACTGAATGGTATTAATAACAGGATTGTTAGAGATAGAGATATAAAATTGAAAAAGTTTATGGCACCAGTAGATAATGTAATGTATCTTGGTGTCTATGTAACGCATCCCTCTTCTGATCAACGGCATGTATATACTAAGTGTTGTAAGAGTTGCTGCTTCACATGATCCATATGTTTACAAACATCGAAGAAAGAAAATATTAGAGTATTTTGAAATAAATTCCAAAGCAAAATAATTTTCTATCGTGATGAAGTATCGCATTGTCAATTTCCTGAGGTTAAAAGAGATTTTCGCTGCATTAAGAATGCTTGCTAAAAGATTGTATACTCTAAATAATTGGAAGGATGGACTACTACTTATTGTGACTCGTCTATAGAAATTGTTCAAAGTGTGTAAAACCTTGGTATAGTTTTAATAGCCAGCTTAACTGTATTGACCACATTACCGTTGTGTGTGGTAAAACATATAGAATGTTAAGAAATCTATAGAGGACTCAGTTTTTTACATCTCTGAACGTTTGCTCCTGACAAATACATACCTAATTCCCAATCTCTTGTATGGATGTGAACTTTT
This sequence comes from Wohlfahrtia magnifica, assembly GCA_023159175.1. Taxonomy (NCBI): domain Eukaryota; kingdom Metazoa; phylum Arthropoda; class Insecta; order Diptera; family Sarcophagidae; genus Wohlfahrtia; species Wohlfahrtia magnifica. Next base: position 260,435 of record JAKWBJ010000136.1, read on the forward strand.
CGCGAGTCTAGGTTCAGTTAGCAGACAAAAACTTAATGTTACATATAACAACACCGCTAGATATATTTTTGGACTGAGCTGATATAGCAGTGTTTCATCTTTCTCAAAGCGAATTTTTAATATTTCATTGGAGTACTTTTTAAAATACCGTTCTCTCATTTTTTTATAAGATTATATATATATTAAAAGCCTATTTATCTATATACAAGATTGCAATTTTCAGGATCTAACAGTGGTTATAAAATAAATTCCATAATATATAATAAGCAAGTATCTGAAAGACATTTCTATATTACCGCTATTCGCCTATGGAACCAACTTCCATCTAACATTCAACTAAAAAGTAATGCAATGCGTTTTAGATCCCCAATCAAATATATATAATATATATATATATATATATATATATATATATATATATATGTATATATATATATATATATAATATATATAATATATATATATATATATATATATATATATATATATATATATATATATATATATATTATATATAATTATATATAATTATATATAATTAGCACTTGTCAATTTGTTTGTTATATATATATATATATATGTTATATTCAATATATATATTATACAATCTTTCAAAGTGATTATTCTTTCTAACATTGCTCGTTGGGGCAACTCGAACAAATTTTTCGAAAAAAAGTCAATTTTTTTGGAGGCGCGACCTCCAAGTACAAATACAAATAAAAAAATATTTATAAAATTTAATTTTTATTCCACCAACTTCAAACGGTCACAAAATATGAATGCCATCAATTTAATTATTATCTTTTTGTGTTTAGACACATTTCGTTATACTAACGCTAATGTAAGCCATATGAAATTAAATAATATGACGGTTGTATGACCAATTTAAAAAAATCGAATTTTTTCTTATAAAAAAACTCAAAACATCATTTTTCAAGGCTTGCAATTTTTCCGACAAGAATTCGCAAGTATATTTTTGTATGGTATATTTAGTCCAAAGTGTCAAGTTTGCAGCTATAGTAATTTCATTCTGTCCAACGTTGCCCACCAGAAATTTTTTTTTAAATTTTAGTCCATCTTTATTAGAATTTTTGTTTCGTTTTATGCAAATAAATAACATGATACGACAAATAAACACCTGTGATGTGATGCTATTTTCCTGATAGGCGCTATGGAGTAGAACAATAATCTGTGTTTGAAACTTTAAAACGCCTCCAAAATCTCGAGATACAGATATTAACCCGGTATTTCGAACCTTCATGAACTTATGGGTTTATAACTTATTTGAATATTATCCAATTTTAAGTTTCTCATCTGATTTGAAAAAAGAGAAACAGACCTTTTAATTGATATATATTTCTGTTTTTCGCAAACAGCATTACGAAATTTCAGAAAAAATATCAAGGGTTAATGTCGAGCTAATAAAAACTTATGTATATTATTGCGTATATATATGTATGTAGAAACGTTCATATAAAATCATCAATGGTATTAGATGTCGTCGACGCTTCAAAATTACCTGCTGGTTACACTATGCTGCAACAACTGGAAAGAAATTTATAACTTCAAAAACCGGATTCAGGATTTCGGGTTCTATGGATAAGTTTCTTTAGAATTTTTTTTCTAAATTTTTTTTTAAATGTTGAAATGACTTATTCGATTTTGTCACGCCATATGTCATAATAATTCCAAATAATACCAGCTTTAAGTCGTTCTAATATCATTTTTTTAGTCTAATCAATATTTTTGGAGTTATTGAGAAACAAATTATAAAAAAAGAAATTTTTTAATTATGAAATTTTTGATTTCTAAAAATTCGCAAAATATATAAGACAGCAAATATTTAGCAGTTTCACTATTTATTAATAAAGCTGCATATAATATAAATAAAATAAACTGTAATTCATGAAAATTGACGGGTAAATACTTATTTTAGTTCAAATAAAGTGAAAGTACCAAGTTTTGGAAAAGAAAATTTTTTTTGCTGGTCGCGCATCAAAAAAATATATTGAATATCAAGACATTTTTGCTTGTTGCATAGTTGTTATTTGTCTCAAGTAGCGCAAGAATCCATTAATAAAAAATTAAGAGAGTATAACTCAAGAAAATGTAGAAGAATTAATAATTTAGGATATATCTTTAACTTTATTGCCGGTGGTCACGGCAACTCACAAAACTCCCATGGCAAAACAAATCGTCATCAGATAAGGTGTATCCTTAAATTGATAAATGTGTATTGTAACCTTCGAAATATATATGATTATTTGCATTAGCTTAATAATTTTCATAAAACAAAATTACCTAATTTTATTTTATCTTTTTCTTTATATTTTTGAATGAAAACGAAAGTTTTCTGATTGATTCATAATACCAAGACCACAACCTCTCCAAAGATACCAATACCTTATACCTAAACTGAGCGGTTTAATTGATTCCAAAAATGGTGCAATCCTGCCCCACAGTGGATTGGTATTATAGACTTCTAACGTGGTTTTGCATCCAAAAGAAGCATTATTTCTTTGTTATGAGCCTTTACGCTGACCTGCTGTAAAATTGCGTTCCTTGCTGAGGACAATTTAAGCACTTTTCGTACAGCCTCTAAACAGTTGTCTATATTGTGATCTACATTTAGTTTGCTGGTCTTTTACATATGCAGGGTGCGATTAAATTTAATCGCATGATTAACAGTGCGATTAATTGCGATACGATTACGATTATAATCGATTTGCGATCTCTACTTGCCATCATATATTATTCCATTGCTTAAATCCGGAAGTATGGATGTTTCGAACTATAGACGAATTGACGGACTGAATACAAAACTTCTTGAAGAGATTTTTTCATACCTTTTATCTCCATTCCAACATGGTTTCCGGATTTTACGTTCAACGGCTACTAACATTTTGGAACTACCAATTAAATTGTTGGTAACAGACAAGCTGGTATTATCTATGCCGATTTTAGTAAAGCGTTTGATAGAGTCAAGCACGAAATTTTACTTTACAAGTTATAACGCATGGGATTTAGTAATAATGTAATGTAATTCGTTGGCTGAAATCTTATTTCTTATGCAGAACCCGAAAAGTAAAATTTAAAAATGCTATTTCTAAAACTATTGACGTCCCTTCCGGGGTACCTCAAGGCACTCATCTTGGTCCGGTATTATTTACATTATTTATAAATGATCTTCCATCTTTTATCCTTCATTGCAATATCCTGATGTATGCCGATGACGTTAAAATTTTTAATTCGTTAAATGACTTTACTGGTCAATCATCATTACAAACTCATATTAATATTTCACTGAATGGTGTAATTTTAATTTATTGGACTTAAGAATTAATAAATGCAAACATATATCGTTTTTTCGTTATTATAAACTTGATACCAACTATTATTTTAATGAAACTGTTGTAGATAAAGTAATTATGTGATCCTTACTTCAATTCGTACAGTAATGGTATTGAGTCAGTGCAAAAACAGTTTTTCTTATTTTCTTTGAGAGGAATTGGATGGAGCTCGTATGTACTTCCTTCATATGAAAGAACGCTCGTGCTCATTAAATTACTTACTTTGAAAAGTCGACGAACTGTGCTGTATATTTTCTTTCTATTGAGTCTAATTCGGAATTTCTACTAAGCCGTATTATTTTTAATGTTCATGCTAGACCAACTTGCAACTTTCGACTATTAACCCTGAAGTATTATCAATCAATTCATGTATATTTGTATATACATGTATATTATAAATATTTAGTCTGTAAGAAAATGTAATCCATAGACCAGAAAGAAATAAATAAATAGATCATGCGATTTAATGCCTTTAGTCTATTTTTGTGGGTTATGAGGGTTGACGCACTAGAAGCCAATATTGAAGAATTTATTCGACAGGTACCGGCCGATATGTTAGAGAAAGTATTCCAAAATTAGATCCAGCGTATGAACCATTTGAGGCGTAGTCGCGGTAAAATTGGATTTTCCAATTTCAAAGTTTTGACGATGCGCTAATTTGGTTTGCTTCATACAATTTTTATAGGCATGAGAATTTTTGACATCTAGACAAGGCTTAGCGCTCTGATTGAGGTTCAGCTGTATGTATGTATTAACAACTAAGAAACACTATAAAAAAAAAAATAAAATAAAAACCGACAGTACCACCTTCAACCTTCTTAAAATTGTTCTTATTTTACCAATTTACATGCGAAGAGAGCTTTATATTATTGTAATTTTAAAAGCAAAGATATACAACATATGAAAACATCCATTTTATAAAATAAGTTTATTGCTATTTGTAAAACATCAGTTGTTTCCAAAATTTTCTTCAGAAACACTTTTCAGTGTTCTTCAGATTTGTTTTTAAATAAAAGTCGGAAAATATGTAAGTATTTATATAAAACTAATAATTTTTATAAAGGTGATGAAAAAGCAACAACCTTTAGGGCTCAATTAAAATATTAACCCCTTAAGACCTGGTCATGAACCCATTGCATTTGCATATTTTTGCATATTGTCATTTCCAAGAAAAATGTAAGGTTCCGCCAGATTTTTTGTTTATATAGTATCTTCAAAGCTTTTGGCTCGATTGTTCTAATTTTTTCGTTAGTATTTAATATATTTCATATTGTTAATGATTTAATTGTATGTAATTATAAAATTTTTTGTTATTTTTCCGCTTCCCTCATCACAAAGTTATTCTTCAAGCGTCTGCAGACATCTTATAATTTCTGGAGGCGAGTATTCTTCACTACACTCACGGTCTTAAGATAGTGGTAATATATTTCCAATTAAAGATGATGTATGTAAGTACTAACAATCTCATATAATTCTAAACATACACATACATACATACATATATATTCATAAGTATGTTTGTATATACCAGTTATGAACTAAAAACATCTTTTCAGTATGTATTATGATTCATAAAAGGGTAAAAAATTTATTTGGGACCCTCTATTGAATGCCATTTATGCGATTGATTCTCATGAATATGAATATTCTTGGCATCTTTTTTAATGCAAAATATATCTATAAAATTACTAATCAAAGTAATTGAATATTAAAAAGAGCATTTCTTTTTTAAATATAAATCTTCATGAAATCCGGACTTTTGCATATATACGAAAACACAAGGCCTTCTATCTTTATGTTTCATTTAAAATAAAAAATAATCTTATCAATGGCAAATATTTATGTTATGACGGCATAGACATAATATACATACATACATATATGTTACTTCTATTTTATAAAAATTATTAGAAATAAATTTCATTAAATTGATTAATTTTATGTTATAATACGAATATCTTTTTAAAAAATTGAATGAATATTGCCATATAATCGCAAACTAAATCTAAGAGAAATGCAAACAGAACAAATACACATGGACATCGAATGGATATAGTATTAATTTATTCGTATCCTTACAAAAGGACCTTAATGGCATTTTTATGTTTTAAAAACAAAAAAACCTTATTGTAATTTATGCCCTTTAATTCCTTTTCTTACTTCAAGCATCCTCTTTAGCGGATGAATTAATAATATGCAATGACACTTTAGTTTATACATTTGTTTGTAACATTGAAATGTCGCATTAATTATCACTGTGTGTGGAAAGAAACTCTTGGATTTATTTTATTAATGCCTTTAAAATTGCTAATAAGAAAAATAATACTTCAAATACAATAAAATGAGCAATAGATTAGGAAAGAATATATGTGAGTTTTTTAAAAGATGTGTTTTTTTGGATTTCGCATATTTACAATAAGTTAGTGTATTACAAGAATAAAATATATTCGCATATTGCTTTTAAAATCTTAAAGGTATGTGCTATAATATAAGTATGGATGATATATAGTGAAATTTAGTAGGGACACTTATATAAAAAAATTAAAATTCAAACTTTGTTTTTATATTCAAACATTTATCAGAGAGATCTTATGAAAAGTCTGCTCGACAACGTAAATAACCGTTATTTGACAAACAAATTTTGTACCGTTTCTTAGTTGCAGTACAGTTTTCTCTTAAGCTATTAAGGAAAACCGCAATGTGTTAATATTATATGATTATTGTGCGATATGTACAATAAATATATTTCACACGCGACAAGTGAAAGTACAAATATTAAACAAATGTATTAAATTAAATAAATTACTACATAAAAATATAACTACTTATTATTTGTTTCGTGTACCCCTTTTAATTTTAATGACACCAACTTATCTCATGGATCCCAAGGTATCCTTGTTTATTTAACTTTCATCCTTGTTGTCCTTGCTTATGACGTTAGTTGTAATATTGAAAGACATTTTGATGTGCATAACTGGTGATATTTTATCAATATTTAGTCAAAAATTGACTTTGCAATGCGTAACGTGTGTTCAGAATCGTTGTCCTGTAAAAGAGAATCGATCCAGTTTTCATCTTTTCGCCGTGGTCTCAATTTAGAAGCTCAATGGATAAATTAATTTTTGATTAAAAGTATGCCTTCAAACAAATTAATTAAATATAATTTGCTTTTTCCGATGTTTTGCAGTTGCAGTATGGTTTCGTTTTGCTAGCTAAGTATTTGACTTTTTCACACAGTTTGGCGGAGAAAGAATTTGAGTTTGCTTTAATCTGAAAATATCACTTTGCCTCCAAAGTCCTTAGGCTCACTTAAATAGCACTTGTTTTATGCTAAACGCTTCTTTTGTTTCCCTAATGATTAGTCATGACAAGAATTATACTCCATTTTTCAAAATCGGTTGGAAATTTACTTAAAGTGTTTTATTTAATCTTATTTAACACAATTTATTATAGAGTGTAAAAAGTCCTATAATGTCGACATCCAAAAACTTTAAATATCTTTTTTTATTTTTCAGATTTAAATCGCAGTTCTGACTTCTACTTTCATTGGTTTTTTTTTATTTCTATTTTTGCACGATTCACATTTGTCATGTTACCAACCTTAAGTCTAATTACCCCCTCTTGGGGACGGTGTCAATGTTACCCACAACACAAAAGAAGTAAGAAAGTGCATGACAAGTTAGTTGTTGTTTTTTTAGTTTCTTTTTTCCATATTTTTCATTCAAGTTTGTGTTTTGAGCTTTGGCCATGGAATAAATACAACCCAAGCAAAAGGAAACATTTTTTTTAATTGTCATTTTGACATTTCTACTGTATTTTGATAAGAAAAAGGGTCAGTATCTTTAAAGCAGCAGAGACGGTAACAGCCAGCCAAGAGAACGTAAAATTCAGTTCAAAAGTGTGTCACACAACACTTTAAATTCTATATGTATGTATAAGTGTGTGAAGCAAAATATACAAAAATGTATGAAAGTATATGAATTAAATTACATGTAATCCTTTTTGGACGCAGATTCAGGAAATGATTAAAAGTTTCTCTTCTTTAGTATGAAGTGGAACATTTTAACTGTAAAGAAATTTCGTCAATAAACGAAGTAAATCGAAACTTACATGTATGCAATGTATAGTATTAACGACAAGTTATCGATCACAAGTATTTTAATGAAATCACAGCTACAAGCCTAGCCAACGACCCACGTTGCTATCGCCAAAATTAAGCAAATTATATTTTTTTAAAGCTACAATAAGGCTTTGAACACATGATTTAATTAAATTTTAAATTTTTAAGTGATATACATACATGTGTACATAAGTATTTTAAACAATCGATTTTATTTTGTGAATATGAAAAGCTTGAAAATAGCACCACTCGTGGAGCATGCTGTGGTAATTGTGTTCAATGCTTATGTCTAGGGCAACCAAAAACATGTTCTTAAAAATTATTTATAAGCGCCTATAATATGCATTGCAAAATACTTTAAAGCGTTAAAAATATGCTCTATAAAACGCAAAATATATTCATATAAAATGATATTTTTATTTATATTTTATTTATACATATTTATATTATATTTTAATTTAATTTCAAAATTAAACCAAAAAATAAAAATAAATAAAAAAAAATAATAAAAAATTAACAGTGTCATAAAAAATTCAAACTGACAAGAATACAAAATTAATTAAAATTATTGTTGCAATAAATGAGAAACATTTCGCTCAAATTTTGAAACAGGAAACTTTGCCTGTTTGATCGTAAAACGCTCTTGTACATCGAAAGTTCTTTCGTCTCCAACGGAAGTAGTTGGTGCGAATTTGAATAGTTCTTCTCAATTACAGCAGCAAAATTTTTTTATAATGTTGGCTGCTTGGTCATTTATAAAGTTAATTGCTTCCATAGCGTCTGTTACCACCTTAATCTGCGCAGAAATTTGTACTCCAGATGTTTCTAGTTTAGTTATTGAAGCTTTAAGAAATCCATAACTTGATGCAATAAAATTCAAATCAGATTTAATTGTGCTGTCACGTAGAAGGTTTTGCGATATTTTTATTGAGGCTGCCTCCTCATTGTTGTTGGTTGGTTGAAGGAAGTGGGAGTCCAGGTTCTAGATTCCAAAAAATCTCAGCTCTCTAATCTCTAGACGGAGACTTTAAAAATACTTATTTTAATTTGCAATTAACCTATCGACATTAGCAAGCAGACCTCATATTTGCTCACAAGCTCGGTGCAGTCCGTGAGCAAGACAAGTCAAATGAGTTATTTTTGGGTAAAATAATGGTATTTTACCATGTACGGTGCAGCATCTGATATAAAAACAGGATTCGAATCTTTATCAAAGTTTTCACATAAAAGCTTAAATTAGTCGCCAAACAGCCGAGTAATAGTGATTTGATTTGCTTTGTCAAGCTGTTCAGAATTCAATAACAATTTTTGTTTGACGATCAGCTCGTAGGACCTAAAATTCCAATGATGACATTTGTCACATATCTCTGAGCTACACCAGTAGTCTCACCAATTGACAGCCACAAGAAATGATTTTTGATGCAAATTTTAATTTTATCAATGCTGTTTTTGTAAAGGGATTTTTTGTGATTTGTGCGCAGACTGCTCTCCGTTGGAGCTTTGTCAGTCTGTTTATTTTTCCAAGAAAGACTGCATTTTTTATTCCGCATTTTATACAACGGTATATTTGTAGCAATAAAAGTATCACACAAATATTCGGCAAACTGGGCATCTTTTGAGGCACTGCTAGATTTACCCAAAAACTGTTGCTTTAATTTCTTAGCTACATTTCTTTCGTTGGGCTCAATTTTTGACTTCCGAGGTGCTATTTTATGGTAAATATTTTCTCTGCTGACACTGCAAACTTTGCAAAACAGTATTTTTCCCATCAGTTTTAAAATCTTGGTATTCGCTAACATATTGCTTTAGTCTGTTTGACACGAATTGCGAGATTTTTGGCATATACTTACAAAATTTTTATTAATTTAAAAATCAACTTATAATTCAATTTTTTATATTATGTAATTATTGAAATTTTTCTTAAATAAGTACAACATTAAAAAATACGTAACTTTTAATTTAGAACTCACTACTGCACAATTTTTTTAAAAGGTAATTCTCTTGGCACTTGATAAGTCAGCTGTTTTTGTTTACTTTTGTTACAAAAGTAAAATAGTAATGTAAAAAAGTAATGGTTGCTACAATGCCTTCAAAAACCTTAAGCATTTTAGTTTTTCTCTTTATTTATTTCTTTTCCGATAACATTTTTATGCTTTGTTTGTTTAATTTGTTTTTTTCTTTCGACATTTCTATCAAATTACACAGTAGTTTAAAAAGAGGCTTCTTGAATCAAGTCTCGCAAGTTTTTGCAATATCACAAATGTTAATTTTAAGCGTTTTCATTAGTACCCTTATTATTTAATAGATTATACTTTCGAAGTGCGTCAAAGTGTAGTCTATCATTTTGAAAAAATAAAATTTGGTAATACATGTAAGAATTTTGTAAAATATGTAAAAATTTCTAAAATATGCCATATAGATATGAAAAAAATTTGAAAATGCAAAAATATGCATTTATAGTGAAATATGCAAAAATATGCCATAACAATTAGGGGTTAAACGGCGTAGTTTTTCCTAAAATGAATTAATATCTTGCTTGTTTTCTCAATAACATCTAAAAAAAACATGCTAATGAATATTTTTGGTTGCCCTACTTATAGCTTTTCGTTATGTGGAAGGGTTTCTGTCCCTTTTGGCCATTTTTGTTACCAGTGATATTGTTGCGATATTATTCGAACAAGCATACACACTGGGTTACAAATATAGAAATACATATAATGGAATTATTGTTTTTATTGTGAGCGGTTGTTGTCTATGATTTGTGCATATGTATCCTATATTTATTGTTGGTTTTCTGCCTTATTTTTTATTTTACGTCTTTAATTTTTGTATATTAATACAACAATACAAGCAAAAGTACCAATATAGTTCTTGAAAGAACTACTCCGTAAAAGGACGGTGCCACCACTTACTCTTTTTTTCGGAATTTTTTTATTTTTGTTTTCTGTGTGAGTGTGTGTTTGAAAAAAAACATAATTCTTATTAAGGGGTTTATCTTGATGACTTTAACATCCTTTTAGAAATAAATTACCATCTTGGAATAAAAAAGTTAAGCAATTAACAAGACTGTAACTTTTTATCTTTTTCGTTTTCTCTACCATTCCTTCTCATCCTGATTTCTTTCTTTACTGGCCTGAATGCAGTATAACATAGTGTAAATTTAAGAATTAAAAAAAAAATGTTGGTATAACATAGATTATTAAGAACAAACTTACATTAACAAAATCTGTTTTTGTTTTTTTTTTTTACTTTAGATTAAATCCAATTCGCGTTCAAGCCATCTCCTCTCAAGAAATTCCGATCTAGAAAAAATTAACAACATTTCCATCAATTAAGATACACAAGCGATTATAATTTATAAATATCAACACGATTATTAACAAAAAAATAATAATAATAAAAATTGCCCAAAAATATTCACAAATTTTCTATGTAAAATCTTGCGTCTATAGAATAAATGATTTTTTAACCCTAGAACCTTAACCCTTTTTTTATACATTTACAACCGATTTTTACCGTGCCTATGCACAAATTCTCAATTGTATTATTAAAAGTAGCTTTTTAACTTTGTTTTAAATATAAATTAAGCAAGATCTTTACCTTTTTTTATTTCGGAATAAATAATTTTTTTAATCTTTATTACATATTGTAGAAGACACTATTGAGATTAACTATTTTAATCAACAAAAAATTAATAGTGAAATACAAAAATTCAGTTCATATTAAAGGAAATTAACTTAATTATAAGTAAATAATGTAAAAATATACATATTCATTTTTATTAGCATTTGTTGCACGCTTCTTCTGTTTGTTCTGGTTACGTTCTTACCACATTTAGTGAATATTGATTTCCTCATTATATGCTTTTATTTGCTTAAATCATCAATTAAATCTTTTTTAAAACTCATTTTCGTTTTCCAAAAAAAAAAAACTCATACTCATTCAAAATATAACAAAATATAAGATTGAAAGTTACACAAACACTAACCATTAGTCGAATCGACTAACACTATAAAAACTATATTAACTAAAAAAAAAACACAATACTTACTGAACAAATGTGAATGCTCATTAGAAGGGAACACTGGCGACAGAGAATACTCAAGCTAATCGCGCAATCAAATAAAAAGCTACATATGAAAATAAAGACGATGTTAGTCGAATCGACTAATGTTACGGTTCTAGGGTTAAAGAAGAATTTTGCATATTAGCTATCATATCATTCAAATCAAAAAATTTTATTTATTTTATTTAGCATTTAATTTAGCTTTTAAAATAACTAATCTAATTATGTTTTATGAAATTTTAAGCTTTTTTGTGGGACTAAAATGAACTATATTAGAAAGGTTCCGTTCTGGAACAAAAACACTCGTAAGATATTTTATAAAGTTTTATAGCTATTAATTTTAACTGCGGCCTCTACCATGATTTTATTTTCCATTTTAATTTTACCATAGTTTAAAATTTTTGTTCCGAAACAATGGGTGAATCCAACTTTAATTTAGGTTAGAAAGATTTTTATTCATTATCCTCTTCAACGTAGTCATGACTATCATTGCCATTATCATTATCGCGTTCATCATCATCACTAAGGCTACGGTCACTATTACCACCACTATTTTATAGAAACATTTTATGGAAACATTTCCTTTTATGTCAGTGTTTCTTAAAAAAATTATATAAAAACAAATAATAATACTAAAAACTATTTGATTTTTGAATTATTTAATTAAAAAATAAATAATAAAAGCACAAATTTTTCTATAAAATAGTAGTTGTTTTTTTCGTAAAATATTTGACAAATGCGGCCGTAGCTTAAGTGCAGTTCTTTTCGTGGGAAATTATTCTGCTTATTTTTTCTTTTAATTTTCTCACACATGAAATAATTGGATCGATCGGAAATGATTAGAAGTCTTTTCAATATATTCGCATTTAACTAATCTCTTGCAAGTTTTTGCAAAAAATTATCAAGTATGCTATACAATTTATTTAAATTAATATTCAATATATTTACACACATATGTATTGCAAACTCTTAATCGTACTTAGTTTTTCATTGCAATTTTTAATATAAAATTTAATTTTTTGGATGGATGTCTATAAACATAAACCAAATTATTTTTAAAAGAAAAAAATATGGGTAGGATTTATTGGTCCAATTACTACTTTCCACTTTATCCTTTAAAAAGCATACAGACTCCAAAGCCTGTATACAATTCCCATTTAAATTTACACAGCATTGGCCAAGGCCGTTAGATGAGTTCGATGGAACAGACACTGTTAACGTAAGTTGGATAAGTCCTATAAAACAGACACTGTTAACGAAGGTTAGATGGATCTGATAGAACAGACATTGTAAGTGAAGGTTAGGTGGGCCCGATGGTACTAACATTGTAAGCGAAAGTATGACGGGTGCGATGGTACAGACATTTTTAGCAAAAGTTTGATGTGTCCGACGGTAGTTACATTGTAAGTGAAGGTTGGATGGATCCGATGGTACTAACATTGTGAGCGGAAGTTGGATGGATCAAAATATTACCTACATATTTGTTAAGCAGTTAATAGTGAAAACCTAGCCTTAAAGTCGTAATTGATTCCATATATAGTTTCAACAAAAATCATTCCGTCTAAGTATAACATAATAAAAACAAAACCAATTTAAAATAATAATAATTTATTTATTTTTATTACACACATACATACATATCAATCTAAAGTACAGACAAGTTAGAAAAATAATAAAAAAAAATTAAATAAAGGCAAAGTAGAGATTAAATTGCATTTTTCTTGAAAAATTTTTGCAATATTATTACTATTATTACCAAAAATAATTCAAATAATCAATTTTTTGTTGTAAGAGCTTGTGAAAGTGTCTGTCCTTGTGAATTTTTAAACAGTTTTTGATTTTTTGAGCGTATGCCTTCTCAGTTAGCCCTTCACACTTACTGGCTTCTGAAATAAAGCATAGAAAATAAGGAAATAACATTGTTTAAGATTGGCCCTCCTGGCGAAACTATAATTTTTGTAACACTTACCTGAAAAAAATAAACCAATAAGAGAAATAATATATGGTGTAAGTTAAAACCACAAATGTTGAAACTTCGCAACAGCCAGTTTTGTTTATTAAAAACAATTACATAAATTGCTGACAATTTGTTGCGGAATAGTTCAACCTTATTTACGGCTATCATTTTGCTGATTTTGCGTACACGTAATTTCAACGGAAATTTGATGCATTGGCAAAATTTGATTAAATCGTAGGTAATATTAATTTTAAGCTTTAGTTTTAAGTTCAGTTCAATTTTGTAATCAAACAGAATAAAGTATAATAAAAAATAAATAAAACTTAAAAAAAATTACAATTATTTATAAAATAAAAATTATTTTTTTTTTTTTTAAGAAATAAAAAAATAATAATTAACTGGCGCCCAACGTGTAAAAGTCGCGAGTGTCCTGGAAAGTAGTGAAAACAAAGCCCTCAAGAAGTGCCATCACACTACGTAAGCCCTTAAGTAGTGCAACAGGAAGCGACATCCAACGTTACAGCCCAAAGACTCAACATTACCCCATAGAGAGGGTGAAGTGGTAGACCCCCAGTAGCGGACAGCAAAAAGGAAGTAGTCGCTGTTACCGTGGGATGAAGATCATAATAATAGTGTAAGAAGTATTTTTAAGATTAAATTTAAGAATTGTGAAAAGAAAATTTAAGAATTGTGAAAAAAGATCAAAATAAGATTAAAAAAAAAACGTTATCTATAAATTTAAATAAATTTTTTGTGAAAATCTGCGATTCCTACGGGACCCTCCAGATTGTTTTAAATTATTCAATTTAAGTTATAGGTTATCCTTAATCAATTAAAATTAAATTTTTTGCAATTATAAAAAAAAAGTTCAACTCTGCGAATCTGAATTCCAGACCCTCCAGAGTAGAAGAACACCCCTTCCAGAAGGGAATAAATAATAACATCAAGACTATAACATAAAACTAAAATAACTTAATAAAATATGTCGAATCGAAGTAATCTAATTAGACCCAATATCTTAGAGACACTTGGCGTATCAAATACCCAGCGTGATTCTACACAAGCTAGTATACCAATACACAGTTAGACTTAGAAAGGCTTATAAATTATGCAGTTAGGAAAGTAGTTCAGGAAAACATTAGCAACAGCCCAAACAGCATACTTACGACTGCGACGGAATGGATGGATTGGAAAGCAATTTGCCATGGCCTGAATCTCCATTATGCGGACAGACATGACATTATGACTCTTGAGTGTCAGCTTGCATCTCTAGTGCAAGAAAAAAGCTCAATTCCACAATTTTACCAGGAGGTTTATAACCATAACCAATAAAAAATATCAAGCTTGGAGATTGGTCAGGAAACTTTGCATTTACTAACGCAAACCTATAGAAATAAAGCGTTGGATACGTTAATAAGAGGCCTTAACGGCAACCTTCCAAAACTTTTGGGTATGAAAGAGCCCTTAGATTTACCACAAGCTTTACACTTGTGTATGAGACTTGAGAACCAAGGTTATAGATCACAATACACGTATAACCAAAACAAAAATCGAAGATTTCATCTACCTCAGGTACAAGTACTGCAAGTTCAAAGACCACAATTTAATCCACATACAGCATTTATTCCGAATGTAATGCAGCAATAAAATCAAAATCAATACCCCCCTGCTAGGCCCTCAATAAGCCAAAATAATTTCTCCTATCCTAATCTCATACGCTCTCAAAATCTTAACCAAAATTTACAACCACCAAGACCAGTCGCTCCAAAACCTTTTCCAAGGCCAGTTCATATGGAAATAGATAGCTCACAGCAATCAAGAGGCGTTAACTATATAAATCGACCAAATTTCAACTCATTTTCAGGAAAGCGACCACCGCCACCATCAAACCAGATTAAACAAAGTTTCCCAAATAAATATCAGAGAGTGAATCATATCTCTCAAGATACAAACAATAGGCTAATGGATAATAACGATCAATTTTTGCAAGAGGAAATTAGCGATGAACAATCTTGGCAGGAATATTCACAAGAGCATGAAAGTCAAGAAAAAGATTGTTCTGACCCTAATCAATTCGTTGACGACCATTTTTTAGACTAAACGCTTCATCACTTCCTTATTTTGTATGTAGGACAAGTGATGGAAAAATACTTAAATTCCTCATAGATACCGGCTCCAATGAAAATTACATTCAGCCTTCACTGGCAAAACACCCTAAACCTAATCTGCACATATTTTTTGCAGTTTCGATAGGTGGTAAAACAAAGGTTTCACATCATATCGAACTTACTCTTTTCGGACTTAAGACATAAGACTTAAATTTTTTATCCTACCGACACTGAAATCATTTGACGCCATAATTGGTAATGACAGCTTAAAACAGCTAAAAGCAGTCATATTTACGTCAGATGATTATATGCTTATAGAAAACAAAATGATGGTTCAAATTAAACAACAGTTATCGAAGACTGTACACAATATTGACATAAAAACAGAACATTTAACTTTAGAGCAGAGGACTGCAATAAAAACATTGCTGCAAAAATTTCCAACACTATTCGCTGATCCGGACAAAAAGCTCACTTACACAACAAAGGTTGTTGGTGAGATTAGTACGGTAACAGATTCTCCAGTATATACCAGATATTACCCTTATCCAATGTCGCTAAAGTCAAAGGTAGAGGAGCAGATAAATAAACTACTCGAAGATGGAATAAGAAACCTGATTCTGCAGGGAATAAACAGTATAGGTTAGTGATTGATTATAGAAAATTGAATTCTGTAACAATTAGTGGCCGATATCCGATTGCTGAGATCAATGAGGGTCTTGCACAATTGGGACGCAACAGATTTTTTTTCAGCGATTGATTTGAAAAGCGGATTTCATCAGATTCCTTTAAAGGAATCAGATATAGAGAAGACTGCATTTTCCATTAATAACGGAAAATACGAGTTTACTCGCTTTCCTTTTGGATTAAAAAATGCTCCTGCTATCTTTCAGCACGCACTAGATGATATTTTGCGAAAGCACATAGGCAAAATTTGTTACGTCTATATAGATGATATCATAATTTTTTGCAAAACCGAGGAAGAACACGCAAGGAATTTGGAAACAATTTTTAAAGTCCTACAAGACGCAAATATGATAATCCATTCGGATAAATGTAAATTTTTTTTTTAGTGGAAGTTGAATTCCTAGGCTTCATTGTAACTGCTGATGGAGTTAAAGATCACCCAGCAAAAGTGAAAGCAATGGAGAATGTTCCCATCACTAGTGCTTGCAGCGCTATATTTGTAATTTTCGTCTGTTGTTGAGAAGTTGGCAAAAACAAGAGGAATTGTTTAAAGCAATGTTTTTGGCCAGTTTACCTAAGGTATATGTGCCACTTGTAGTCCTTGAGTCACGAGATGCACTTCCATCTCTTTCAACTTTAAAGTGAAGCTAATAGAAGGTGAACGAAAAAAGACGAACAAAGAGGAGGAAGGTACAGTTCAGACATTTGTGTCCCGCGATTTTAGTAGCGCAAAAACTTCAGATTTTAACAACTAGAGCAAAGAAAACGGTACCAAGAAATACAACAACAACTTATGTAAAAACACGATGTTTTAATTGAAAAGAAAGGGATATTATGCAGCGAGCTGCAAAGACTAAAGAAAGGAAATTCAGAAAAAGGGACATCAATATAACAAAAGCAAGATTCATTATTTTCTGCAGTGAGCAACAACGTTTTAAATGCTAATGTATGGTGTATTGATAGCGGAGCGTCTTCACATATAATCGTATGGTGACTGAAGGTACAATGCGCTTGACCATCAATGAAAACATCATTATACTGGTGTTTGTTTTCTTGTCTGAAATTTGATGAAAACGAGGCAAGGGTAACGAATATGCACGGAGAAGTTATCGTACGTTAAAAAAGGTACGAAATTTGTTTTGGTTTGAAATAGGTATTACTAATTTATTTCTTGCGAGGAAATCACCCTGACGAAGTTACGAAATTACATTGTCGTTATGGACACCTCAATTTTGGCAGCAGGAGACACTTGGTTGACAAGAAGTTAGTACGTGGCTTAGTTTATTGTCCAAGACTTTTTATTGTGAAAAAAATTATTACTTTTTTAATACAATCTTTGCATTTTACATAACTTAAGCTCAAAAAAGGGTTCATATTTTTTCCAAGCCGGAAAGAATATAAAATAGTCCTGGTATTCACAATTTTTGAGAGCCAATAGATTTTTATTTTTTTCAACAAAATGTGTTTTATTACCGTTTGTATATGTATTAAAAATAAAAATTAAATTCCACATTTTTCAATTTTAAATATTGCTTAAACTTAAGCAAAAACTCACGATTCAAAAGCATCTAAACACTAGAACTGTTGAAGGATAGCTGATCTTATGAGCAAAAGCAGTTTGTTGTGATTGGAGGAAAATACACCACTTTATGAACTGATGATCATACATATCAAAATTATACCTGTATAATAAGTAAAGCATAAAAATAAGTAATGGTACTTTTAAGTACCGTCGGAAAATAAAGGGTTAAATCTCTCTATTCCGGCGAATATTCAATGTACAGTTTGCTTACAATTCAAATGCACACAGATATGATGATATTTTGGAAATTATTCATACGCTTGTTGGAGACATATATTTCCTCACATTTGTTGATGATAAATACCGGTTTGTTTATGTTTAATTTTTGAAGACAAAAGATGAAGTTTTTGCAATTATCGAAAATTAGTTGCCATTGTCGAGCGACAAAATGGGAAGCAGATAATAATTATTAGAAGTGTAATGAAACAGAGTTTGTTAATAATGCTTTTATGAAATATTTAGGGAAACTGGAATATTAGACCACCTTACATTAGCCTATACTCCTTAACAGAATGGCGTGGCCCAAAGGGTTAACTGCACATTAATCGAAATGGCACGTATGTTGGTCGCAGCAAATCTTGGTGCGCATATATGGGGTGAAGTGGTTAATATAGTAGCCTACTTGCGCAATAGGGCTTCGGCGCGACCGTTGAATGGTGACACAGTCTATAATGTTTTTCATGGCTATTTAGAGGTACAAAAAGTTGTAAAAGGACCTGGCAGACCACGCATACATAGTTCGATTTGGAGGTCCGTTTATGCCTAGAAAGAAGTTTAATATATTAAGCTCTACAAGATCAGAGCAAAGTGTAGAAATTTCGAAGACAGTTAGTGAGTCCCTGGTAACCCTTTTTACGTTATAATCCAAAACTTCCAAACTTAGTATGTAACATATATATTGTTACGTTTTAACCTTTTTAAAACGTTTGAGTTCATTTAAATTGCGTTAAATTAAAATTAACACCACTTTTTTGTTGTTACAGTTATTTTTATTTACTACACAATAACTTTTATACAGTTTACAACAACTTGAAATTCGGTTATACACATCTTTATCTTACGACAATAAAACGATAACTGACTCACGTGTATGTAAAGCAACCACTTTATATACTTCATTGCTTACAGTTTGGAAGGCTCCGGAAATGTCTCATATATTCTATTTTTATATACGTTAATTCAAATGTAACGTAAATATACAAATTTAGGCATTTTTATTTTCGTAACAATATGTGCATATGTATTTGAAAATTCTTTTAAATTCTAGAAGTGTTCACTTACCTTTTGCATTTTAAACAATAAAGTTCATGTTTTATAAATAATGGAAAATGATTAAGTTTATTTGCAAAAAATCTAAGCTTATATAATTACCGAAAGATTTTTCAGACAAATTAGTATCAGAAACAAATAGCGTTATTAATCTCTACTGCATATATTGTTTTTATGCATATATTTACTTACATTTTTATAATAGTTTATAAAAATTATTGCAAATTATTTAAAATATTTAATTATTATACACAACACACTGGTTGTTAAATTGCAGTTTTTAAAACCTTTGACTTTTTTATTTTAGTTATCAATAACTAATAAAATAATTTTCTTTTAAAAGAAAATTTGTTACTTTATAGAAAAGTTATGTATGATTTCATAACCCCATAACGCGGTTATGGAGGTATTGTACGAGGGGTACTTTTTATATTTCGGAAACTGGCAACACTAATATCAATAGCTTAAATCTGGCAGCACCATAATAAAGTTAGACATTTTATAGCATATACGTACGCAACAACGTTTTGATGTACAAGTGCTATTTGTTTGGCCAATTTGGCCAAAAAAATTGAAATTTCAAGAAGTTTTTCGTTGGATTATTTTTCACAACTTTCGACGTGAATTATCTCAACAAGAATTATCTCGACGAACTCAGTCCTTTATATGGCGATAAAGCACTTTAAGAAACCACAGTATATGGCTGGTATAGTGAATTCAATCGTGGTCGTAGTTCGGTCGCCGAAGAATTCCGTGAAGGTAGTCCAAAATCAGTTGTTATGGTACAAAACATCGATGCAGTGAGCGAACTGATAGTGCAAGATCGTCATGTGACATATTTTGAGATAGAGGCATCCTTGAACATTAGTTCCACGTCAATACATACGTTTTTGCATGAACACTCAGTATAAAAAAATTTGTTCTCATCAGATACCCCACAAAAGGAAATGATTGAAAAGTTCGACTATGGTGTTTCAAAGGCGGGTACAAAATCTTGACAGGCGACGAATCATGGATATATGCGTATGAGTTGGAAACAAAACAGCAATCGACCGTGTGGAAGAAACACAGCAAAGCAAATGGCCACCTGTTTCTTCGGCCGAATGGGTGTTGTGGCTACTGTTTCACTTGAGCAACGTAAACGAACGCAAACGTTTTAAGAAGGTTAAAACGTAACACTGGTGTCAGAAGTGGGATTTCGTATATAAAGTAAAATATAAAAAAAAATATAAAAGTTAAATAAATAAATTTAAAAAAATGATATTCCAAGAATTAAAAGTGGACAGGCTCAAACACGAATTAAACAAATTGGAGCTCTCAACAACTGGTAATAAGACCGAGCTACAGAAGCTTTTGTTAGAGGAATTTTATCGACGCGGAATTAATATCGATAGTTATGAATTTGATGATGAATAAGTGCGTGAGATGAGTGTCCCAACAACAACAAGTAGCATAGGCGTTAATTCGCAGCTGGCTGCTATGATGGAAAAAATACAGGTACAGAGCAAAATGTTTTTGGCTAAAATAAAAGAATCATCTAGAGCTGACAACGAAAAGCTTAAGGGGAAAATTAACGCTGTGGCGAATGCATAACAAACTTTTAGATTCGATAATCAAAAGCTTTTGTCTGAGGTACGAGAGACTTCCAAACAATTTGAACATAAATTTGAAGAAACAACTGAGCAATTACGTGAAATATATGCGACGGTAAGCAAAAGGGTAGATGGTGTGGAGACAAGAATGGAAAACTTTGAGAAAACTGTTGATGAAAAATTGAATGTAATGAAAGAAAAGATCAACAGTCTCCAGTACCAGAAATCCGAACCACTACGAATCATACCAAAAGTTTCCAGTAGAATAAAGACACCCTGCTTTGATGGTATTATTCTTTGGCGGTATCTAAATTTCAATTCGACACAGTAACCAGTACAAATGATGGAACGAACACAAAAGGCTAATGAATCATTACAATCCTTTGCAATGGAGGCCGAGAGGTTGGTGCAGCTTAGTTATCCAGGGGAGACCCACCAACTAGTAGAGAAAATTAAGACCGAAGCATTCATCAATGGTATAAGGGACCCCTCTACATCTGTAGAGACCATGGTGTTTGCACTGGCACAGGAAGAAGCTCGAGAGATATCCAAGCCACAGGTACATAAAGTGAATAGCATGAAAACCGTAAATACAAAGTAGATTTCATTGCAGCTATTAAAGAGGTGGTAGAGCGTCTTTTGGCCGAAAAAGAGCAAAGTGCAAAAAGAAAGTGCCAAAACTGTCACAAGAGCGGTCATTTTCAAAGGCATTGTAGGGCACCGATCGTAAGTATAAAATTCGCGTCACTATGGAAATATGACAAATGAAAGAACACCAGCTATAGCAAACCCGAAACATTTAGTGACAAACGCCTTACCGATAGAGGAGAGCCGCACAATAGAGTACGAATGAACGCCGTAATGCGAATGAGGTTGACCATAACGGAAATAGGTATCAGAGAGACTGTGACATAAAAAGATTTCTACGTAACAGTGAAGCTGGTTACCGAAGTGGAAAAAGTAAATACGATAAAAAAATAGGCCAACGAGACTGCTATTAACATCCGATTACGACTGGAGGATAACGAGCACTGGTCAACGGCTCAGAGGAAAGATCCTGTTCTGGCAAGGATAATAGCGGCTAAGGAAAAAGACGGACGACCTACTAGGCAGAGATAGATATCAGTAGATAGGCCTCTAATAAAGGCTTATTGGGCTCAATGGGATAGTTTAAAGCTGATAGATGCGTGTTTATACCGAAGCTGGGAAAGTGCAGACGAAAATACAACCTCCAATCTAAGAGTGCTTCCTTCCTCAAAAATTAATGAAATTTTAAATCAGTCTCATAAGGAACCCAGCGGAAGGGAGTGTTACGAAAATAAAAATACAATAATAATATTAAATTTTACGATATTTCTTTTTATTATTGTTTTTGCTTGTCAAACTTTTTAGTTAACAAAAAAACTTATTAAATTGTATGTGATATCAATAACACATATGTATGTATGTATGTATACAAAAATTTAATTTTTGTATGTCCATAGAAGGGTGCTAGAAATCATGCGTCTTTCAGACATATCGTTATCTTTAGTGTACAAAAAAATAACCATATCTTTCTAGAGTTAAAAACAAAGAATGGCACAATGTTTCTTGTAAGCAGTGTTCCATAATAATTTTTAGGAAAACTGAAAATTTAGAAGAAAAAAACTAATTTTCAAGTGAAAAAACTGCACATACTTAAAAAGTAAAAATATATACAAATATATACCAATTATTTTAAACTTTTGATAATCAAAGAAGTTATTTCAAATGTAAATACTCGTAAGTGAATTAATAAAAAATATATCACAATCTTGTCTGATTTGAAAATTATAGCAATTTGAAGTTTCATTCGATTTTAATTTCACTCGATTTCGGTTTACAGAACATACCGATTAATTTATTTCATAGCGTATTTTTTATTCAAGCATAACGCAACAAATTAAATTTGATATACACAAAAGATGTGATATATTGACAATGTGTTCGAATCTTACACTTTTTTTCAAATTTGTCACTCGGCGGGTAAACCGTGTTAACCGGTTTTTTGGTTTAGCTCTTATTTTCGAGATATACCGATATTTAAAAATGGAGAAGGCTGCACGACATATGTGTATATATTCGCTTAACTCAAGAAAATTTTAGTTTACTGATAATAAAAAAAGGTAAATTCTGCAAAAAAAATTACCTTTAAGGCTGAAACTTTATTTTAATATTTATATAATGTTTTATTAGTGTAGCAGATATATCACTCATACGTACGTAGCATGTAATGTGATCCCATTATTATTTTGCAAAAATTTATATTTCTGAAACAACTGTGCAGAAAAACGCAACTTTCTTAGACCTAAATATTAGTATCACTCACTGTTCTCTCTTTCTTTGTAATCAGTGATCAAAAAAAGGGACAATTACATTGACGCATTACGAAAGCTACGAGTAAAGGTAACTATAGTAATATTAATCAAATGGGGTGAAAATCGCACTTCATAAATTGTAATTAAAATAACAAAATTGAAATTAAAACAACTAAAAGATGAAAACCTGCAAAATCTGCACAAGTTACAGAAAAACTTATTTTTAAACAAAAAACTTCAAAACTGCTCAATGCTTAAAAACTGCGAAATTGAGATAAATCTGCATATTTGGCAACGCTGCTTGTAAGCTACAAAACTCTATAAAACTATAGTTAACGATAAGAACTTATCAACAATTTTTTGGAAAAAATTTGTTACCAAATATTGCAGAGTATGCAGACTTTTCTGTTATTAAAATTGAATTTCTTATTTTACTTTTTAATTAAAGAATATGTTATGTAAAAGTTGGTACATTTTCGTTTTATTTTTAGCGTGATTTCTCTCTATATAGCCCTGTGCATGCAGACTTGTCTGTGCCACCGTAGATGACATTGATCCGGGCGAGATGTGTTATCAACAGGATGGCACTACGTGCCATGCGATGACCGCAGCCATTGTTTATACTGCTAAACCAGTAACAATTAAAGCTTTGGAGGCCAAAATTGTTCGTGTTATTCGTAATATAAGACTAGCAATGCTAGAAAAAGTGGACTTACAGATGCGTTTAGTCAACAACAGTCGCGGTGGCCATATGCCCCAAAATTTTTTTCATATGTTAATGATCTTTTGAACACAAAATTTGTTTGAATTAAAATTTTTTGTTTGTGTTAATTTCTACGATTTAAAGCTCTATCGAGCTTAAAAAACTCGCTGTACTATACATACATACATATGTGCTGTTTATTTTTAAAATGGGGCAAGTCCAGTTTTTTTATTTTTTATTTCGTTTCATTAAATTTAAAAATATTGGAATTTTTTATAACTTTTTGCAAATAAAAGGAAAACAAATTTCCACTAATTTTTCCAGAAAAAATTTGTTCACTAATTTTGGTCAAAGTTAAGTAGCTGCATTTAATTTTGAATAAAATCAACAATAGTCAACCGATTTTCATGATTTATAGCTTATTTTATTCTTTATAAATGCTTAAGATGTAAAATTTTCTGTATGAAATTAAGTTTGTTGTTCCATAAGGTTCTGTTGCTCTTGCAATTCGGAAGAAGTTTTAAAATTCGTATTATATATATCGCATTTTTGGCAGATGTCTTTGCGTGTAGTAAATTGTAGGATTTTGGTTTATTTTGTGTCACCCTGTCAATGCCATACTTATTTGCGTATCTGGCAGCACTGTCAGTTAAATCATCTCTGGGTAACACAATTTTTGTTTAAAATTAACGGATAGAGGAAATGAGATCATTTGAGACATTTCCGGAACTTTCCAAACTGTAGGCAATTAGGTATATAAGGAGACTGCTTTGCCTACGCAGTTCAGTTATCGTTTTGCTGTCGTAAGATAACGATGTGTTTAAGCGGAAATAAAAGTGTTGTATAAGCGAATATTAAATTGTTGTAAACTGTATTGAAGTTATAGTGGAATAAATAAAAACTGTAAAACAACAAAATAAAACGTTTAAAAAGGTTAAAATGTATCAATATTATCAAAAGCCAGAATTAAGATACAATTTTTTTTACCGAAATATGTAGGTTAAGTAAAAAATAATTTCAATTTAAGATGGATTTGCCCCACTGTAAAACTTTCATCTCCCATATATCAGATTCTGATTGTTTTTTGTACTACAAATTCTTTTTACACAAAAAGATCATGTCAATACTTATTTATAAATACCATTATCTTGATTTCTTTTAAATGGACTTGCCTTGACAGAAACAAACAACAATTTTTTATTCAATAGCTAAACACTTAACATATTTCATTCCATTCACTAATTTAACGAATTGCTTTGCGTTTTATATGCAACTACAGTGGTACATATTCGTATATGCGCTCTTTTCATTTTAGTTTTGCTTTCTTCCTTCTTAGCAATGAATTATTCAAAATAAGTTCCACCCAGGGTTATCAGATTTGGCGAATTCTCGTCAAACGTGGCGATTTTAAGAATTATTCGTCGCCCTAATTTTTATTTTGGCGATTGTTTTGGCTATATTTGATTAAAAAAATACGAAAAACTAAAATTATTGTTTTGTTATTATGTATGAAATTCGTGGAACTGGTGTATTTTAATGTGTCATTTATAGATGGCAGCCGAACTTCAGTTGTCTTCTTAGTAACGACAAATTTGTAGTTGCCTATATAGAACTGAAACCAATAGAGATTTAGGATCCAGTTTACTTACATATGTTATGCAATTTTAGGCAACTGGCAACGAAATAATTGGTACGCTTCTTATGTAAAATAATGTGCAAAAAACCTCTTAACATAAACAATTTAAAAAATGAATGTGTGCTTCAGAAATTAACATATTGTTACGAAAATAAATAAACAAAAGCTACAAGAACAATTATACGTGCTGTTTACAAATAACCAAATCTACAACAACAATTTAGCCACGATAAAGTAAATAAAAATAATACGGCAACAACAATAATAAAGGAGCAAAGAAAACGAATAACAGACAATAAACAAGCAACAACAAACACTAAGAGCTGAAAGAGGTAGATGTTTACATACGCATGGCTACAAAAGAACTAAAAAGAAATTAAAAGAAAGAAATAGAATCTACCTGATATATCCAGAGGTTCGAGAGCTTTCGATGTATTGTTTACTCAGCCATATAAAAAGCACATCGATGCGAACAGCAATCAGTTTGTGTCGTAAACTCACCGAGTGGAGTTTAAGTAAACCCAGCGAGTGCAGTTTGTGAAAAGAGAGTTTATAAAGATTAAACCCGTGAAGTGAATCGTGAAGTAAAAAACCAGTTTAGTTGGAGCAAACTCAGTAAAGAGAGTTAAATGTGGATAACCTCTGGTTGAAAAGGTTGTGATCGAACCTAAGTCATAATTACGATCGGTTGGAAGATCTATAAGTAGAAAGATCTGTCGAGTAATTGTTGTTGTTTACAAGATTGTAAGCAGACGGAGTAATTAAGAATAGAAAATTTTTATTGGCTGTAAAAAGGTTACAAGCAGTGGTGCACAAAACTGTGTTGAATAAAGGATTTTTAATTAAAACCAAACACAAAATTTATTTTATTTTAACTACAATCTACGAACTTATAATAACACGTTATTAAAAAGGTAAAAACGTAACAATATTTTCCTCAAGGTTACAAAGTATAACATCATTCAAAAGCCCTACTTCTCTTCTTTCCAAATCCACTGAAAAGCTTAAAATCGAATAGTATTCAGTTAAGTTATTAGCTTATAAGTATATGAGGCGAGTAATCAAAAACGCCTGGTAAAATACAACTGTGCTTGGAAGAACATGTTGAAGCTGTGCAACGAATATACTACTGTTACGTTTTAACATTTTTAAAACGTTTGAATTCATTTAAATTGCGTCAAATACAATAATAACACGTAGAAGTTGTTTTATTCCCACACTTTAACTTCCACTTATACACAAATTACTCAAGACCTTTATTTACAACTTTACAAAATGACTTTCAAACTATAACTGAACTAACTAATGCATAAGGCGCCGCCTTTTATGTACAATTTAAATTACTTCCGAATGTTCTTATTCTTACTGCAACATTCGATTCATTTCTGTTAATTTCAATATACCACCCAAAATCGGTATGGTAACGCCGTTCAATACACAATTGGTAACACTATTAATAATACAAATGTGTATGTTTTCTTTAGGTATTGTTTATTTTCGTAACACTGCCACCCACTTAAGCCTGTGGTCGAACTGGCGCATTAACATTCTTCCCATAGCTCGTCAGTCGCTCTAAATGTGTCACTTTCCTTTTTGATCGCGATCTATTGTTCTTCTGTATCCTGTACACCACATCGTTTAACTATTTGACTACTCTGTAAGATCCACCCCAGTTAGTTTGTAGCTTAGAAGATAATCCTTTCTTCCGCTATGGGCTGTGGAGTGGAACCAGTTGTCCCTAATGAAAGCCCTCAGCATTTGCTGCTCGATCATACCTGACCTCAACCTATCACCATTTCTAGTGGTGTGCGGTGTGTACCGATTCATGAAGTTTTTTTAGACTTTTATTTTTCAAAGCATTACTGACAGTGGAAACTCCTTTTAGGTTCCCGACTGGTGTTCTCGATTTAACTTCTTCTTTAGCGGCAGTACATTCAGTGCAGTTCACTATCCATTTGGCGGCAGCTTGTTGGAATACAACCACTTTGGAGGGAGGAACCACTCTTAGATTGGGAGCCATTTTATTATCTACACATTTCCATCTTCGATATAAGCAACTATCAGCTTTAAACTAACCACTATGGTGCCCAATGCCATTATGGCCAACCTAATTTACATTACGGCGTTTATTTCATTTGTACGCTGTTGTGTATATCTAACCCCATTTTATGCGCTTCTCCTATATCGGTATACTAATTTAGTATATATTTTCTTGAAGTTTTGTTTTATTTGATTGCATATTTACATTTTTATAGGAAATTTTCTGCTCAACTTCAAAACATTCACTTAGTTTTGAAACCACCGTATATTTTGGCAAATTTTTTTCCAGGTTTTGGCGAAATTTAATAATTCGGAACAAATAATTTTTTGTTTATTTCCAAAAAAAATTTTCGTTATTTTAAAAAATATAAATTTTATTTTCAAAAGGTAAGAAAGATCTGATTTGGCGATTTTTTAAATTGAATTTGGCGAAAAAGTTTAAAAAAGATCTGACAACCCTGGTGCCAACTCATATTGTTCACTAAAGTAACGGTAACTTGCATTGAGTGCAAAAATTGTTTTCATGTTGTTCTTTCTATGGTATACATCATTGTAGTTTCAATATATCAAAAAGAGGGGTACATATTTATAAAAACGTTATTTAATTTGCAATAATTAATTGTCTTACCCCAAAAATACGATTTTTCATAGATTTCACCAAATTTTTTATCTGATGATCCAAATCTTCCTAAGATTTCTTAGAGTAGAGCTCTAACATAGTTTTGTAATACTTCCTTGTCCAATAATTTCCCGTGGATACACTCCAAAAAATTCTGTAAATAGGAACTAGAAGCAGGTGATTCTGTGGTCTTCACACCATTAAAATAACATTTTAGAAACGTAAATTGTAGCGTTATCCTTTTAAAAAATACTGCATTTATGCATTTTATCACCCAAAAAAGAAACGAGAGCCTCATTCAATAATTCCGTGTACAAATACAACTTGAAAAACATGTGTTGGAATTTGTCTTGAATGTGTTGAAATGTATTGATAAAAGAGGAAGAAGGAAGCAAAAATTAAAATTAAGGGTATGTTTGTACGAATATGTATCACCGTATGTACGAATAGTACCTCAATATTCTAAAACAACAACAATTTGAAAGAAAGGCATGTAGTAAGTGTTAAATGACTCCTTTATATTTCAACAGATAAATGAACTGAAACATACGATCCTTAAAATGTATGTGGTACCACTGAAAAAGAATATTCTTATATCCATTTGCTTAAATTTTTTTGTAGCTGTAGTCGTGTGGCCGATGATCGGTAGCCTTGAATGTGTTTTATTTTAATCATCTGTTCTTAAACCAATAGGGCATTTTTGGGACCATCTAGGCTGCCAAATACAAAAACGACTGGTAAGAGGAATAACCGATCTAAAGAAATATTATAGTGAAAAATGGTTAAAAATTTCCAGCTCTCTAATGCAAGACTTAGTGGATTCAGTGCATTTACGACTTAAAGAAAGTATAACGAATAGAGTTGATCCAACTAAATAATAAATTGGCTACACTTTTTTAATTTTTCTGTTAAAAACCATAATATTGTTACGAAAAAAAAAAATCCTGAAAAGAAAATACACCACATCAGCACCTTTAAAAACTAGGATTTTGGAATATAATGTGTCACCCTGTCAATGCCGTACATATTTGTATATATGACAGCATAGCCAACTCGACCATCTTTGTGTGTTACATTTGAATTAACGGAAATAATTCGAATGTTGTAGCAAGCATAAGTACATTCGGAAGTAATTTTAATTGTATATAAAAGGTAGCGCGTTATGCATAAGTAGTTAGTATCGTTTTGCTGTCATAAAATAAAGTCGTGTTAAGGCATAAATAAAAAATGCTGCATAAAGGAATATAAAGTTGCTGTATCAAGACAAACTGTATAAAAATAAAGTGAGAAAATAAAAACTGTAAAACAACAACAAAGTGGTGTTAGTTTTATTTTGAACTTAAACGTTTTTAAAAGGTTAGAACGTAACAATATGTTACGTGTTGTTTACGTTAATTTTGGCAATTCTATTGTTTTCCTTGCACAAATTAAACAAATGCAAGAATTTGGTTATTTTTTCTTCTTATAGTTAACTGTCTTAAACTCCACAAAACTAAAAAAAATTTGTTTAAATAAACTTATCGACTTTTCTTAAAGAAATACATACAGTGACTACAAGCCAAACTCGGACACTATAATAAACTGATTTTGTTGATAAAAATCAAACTAATAAGAATAGTTAACTATTAAATAGTTAATAGTTTGATTTTCTATTATATACATATATATTAAGCTATTAAGAATAGAAAACAAAATTATAATTCAATTTGTTAAAAAAAAGTTACAGAAGCGAAACTCGGACGGCTACATAAATGTCTGAGAATATTACTTATTGTTATAAAATTAATATTTTGTGTGCAGACTCTTGTTTTTATGACCATTTGGAGTCTCTTGGGAATAGATTCGATCAATTCTTGGCAGTAACCAGCTGGTATTTTTTCCCATTCTTCTAATAAAACTCTTCTTAGCTCAGATTTGCTGGAAAGCGACTGATGCTAAACTTTTTTATTGAAATAATCCCACAAATTTTCAATAGGATTTATATCGTGGGTCTGAGGTGTTGTTTGCATTACGTGTGTCACATTATATAATAGTCAAGATCTTACTTTGTAGGCCTTGTGTTTATTTATTTATTTATTCTATTTAGTCAATAGATTTAATCCTTACAGACTAATTACAGAATATATATAGAATAAAAAGAAGTACAAAGTTCAAAGTATAAAAATTTTACAAAAGATACAACAACAACAAAAAAAAAAGAAAAAAATAAAAAATTTATCGAGTATTAAGAAAAATAATAACCTTTATAACATTAATAATATTAATATTTAATGAAAAATCAACAATTATAGGGTCGTTATGTTGGTAACAGTCCCAACCGTTATCCAGAGCAAGCTTATCCACACTTTTTGGCAAGTTTTCTTTTAAAATGCTTAAATAAGCATTTTGATCCATGATAGTGTCAATAAAATGCAGATCCTGGACCTGATGCAGAAAATGAGCCACAGACAAGTACTGAACTACCCCCATGCTTTGCTGTCGGTTTCTAGTTATTCAAACGTAGTTCCTGATTTCCCCCCTCCATACTATTGGCTTACCATCCGACCCAAATACGTTAAATTTGCTTTCGTCGGTGAACATAACGTTTCTCCAAATAGGAAAACCCTTATTTTGGTACTCTTTTGCAAATTAAAGTCTTTTGGCTTGATTGCTCTTACTAATAAGAGGTTTTTGTCTAGTTCTACCATTAAGACTAACTCTGTAATGCAAATTTCTTATTGTTGATGGGCTTGTTTTCTTATCAAGGTCACTTTCAGTAATAGCAAGTTTTAGAGCAATTATGAAGGGATTTGCTTTTATTTTTCTGACAAAAAAAAAACGTTCTTCTGCCTTAAAAAATATTTTGTTGTTGGCATGTTTTGGTCTATTTTGCACCGTTTTATTTACTTTGAAACGTATTATTATGTTGTACACAGTTTAACAACTTCTGCCAACAATTTTTGAAATTTCACGAACATTTTATCCTTTTCTTGCATGTTCAATAATAAGCTTTCTTACTTCGATACTAGTTTGTCTCCGTTGTCTAGACATCTTCTTGATTTAAGCTCTGTTTATTCTGTATACATTTTGAAAACTGAACTAAAGGATTTTCCTCTAAATGTGTAAATTATTATTAGCGAAGTTGGCCGCATTGAAATTACAGAGTTGCAGTTATCAACCCATAAAAGTTACAGTCCGACTGTGGCTTGTGCAAGTCATTTTGACTTTCAAAGCGTTTTCAACTAATAACTACTTTTTTTTAAAGAATTATAATGTATGATTTTTAAGCGATCGAAAATATTTTGGTATAGTGTCCGAGTTTTGGTTGGAGCCACTGTATGTATATAGATCGAAATGTTTTTTATTTACTTAAGTGATTAACTGTATGCCATACTAAAAACCAATAAAAATGAGACAATAAAGAAAACAATTTAAATATTGGAAAACCTAAACGTAAAAAACGCTTTAAAGAAAAAATCTAATAAAACTTTTATAAAATATCTTTAATTAGCACCGAAAATAGAGGTAAAAGAATTAAAGCTTCTCTTGATGAAAAAGTCAAATTTTCTACTAAAAGCCTTATCATTATTTTTCATAGCTAAATAAAAGATTGCCATAAAATTAAATGTCTCTCAGAATATTAAATTCTTTCTTTAAATATTATCTCTTTCGCAGCTACGTCTTTTAAAAAGTCTATTAATTGAGCTTTAAGCTTTCCTTGGACATATTATAGTTTTTTCAAATTAAAAAAATAATAATTTTCTATTTTTTTACGATCAACTGTGAGTTGAGTAGTTTGCAAGTTGCAACACTTACACAAAAAAGTCGCTAACAATTAATGGCAAATATAAATTTTCCATCTAAATGCCCAAGATTGTGAACGCGCTAGTGATTTTTAAATTTTTCAACTTTTGCAGTATTCTACTAGCAACACTGTTCCATGTTACTTTATGTATTCATTTTGCTTGCAGCGTTCCTGTATGATAGCGACATCTTTTGACGAAATAAATCGACTTAATTCATTGCGAAGGGAAATGTTTTGGCTGTTTAAAAATGACAGAGCCATCTGTTGGTAATTGGACATAGTAAATCAGTATTTAGCGCATACACAAAGAGAGTATGTTTCATTGACACCAAGGATATAATTGTAGTGTAAAACCGGCTTATTTCTGGCATTTCAATACTTGCCTATAGATGGCATCTTCGTCGCTAATTTTGATATTTATTTAATATTCATTCTTGTGTTATAAAAAATGAATTCAACAGCTGGTGTTGACCAGCTGTTTGTTTATATTTATTTTCGTCGTCGTCAGCCACAATGTTTTGGTGCATTTTTTACTGATAAGCTGTGCAGTTAGTCCAGTTAGAGGTTTTCGATCGTCGTTTGGCGAAATAATTGAGAATGATTTAAATATTGCTTTATAGTGTTACATGTGAAGAAGAGACGGAATTATAATTATAGTGATGAGTGCCAACATACATGGATTGAGTTGGTTTCCCAACATTCCCGATAAATTCGTAACGTGGGGTCAAGACATTAATTTGTATGAAGTGCGCAGTAAAGGCGACACAGATGTTAAAAGTAAGTACAGATGATTCCACAAAGAAAGTAATCGTTTTGAATGATATTATTGTACTCTATGTATCATGTACAGCTCGACTGCCCAATATATCGGCAAATTTTTTATCTGTTGATAATCGCTATCAGTATGCCAGATGTATTCAACCATCATATCATAAAGACCATCCCATTATTGCTGTTGGCCTGAGCGATGGAAAAGTTGGAATTTGTAATTTCCATGAAGTAGTTGATAACAGTTTGGAATATAGTGAGTAAAATTCCGTTTATTAATTAATTTTATTCTTATCCTTAAATATTTAAGCTCCCCGTCAGCAACGCATGTGTCTATGTTTAGCCTGGAACGAAACAGATCCAAACGTTTTGGCCATTGGACACGATCGTTACAAGTCGGATTCTTGTATAACAATTTGGGATATTGAAAGAGGGCTACCAAAGGAAAGCAGTGAGTAGAGTATTTAATAAGCTAAGGTTTTGCCAGAAAATACTTATCATGTGGAATAAAAACAATTCAAATATCTAACTGCATGTTTACCTCGAACAGGTGTGCTATAATGCTCTGAGTAAATTATTCAAAATTTTAACCCTTACTTTTTTGGCTTTTTAAGATATATTTTCATCGTGACTTGAATTTTTATATTTGTACGCCTAAAATTGTAGGAGTTCGGATCGCATATATATTTTTTTTTTATCAATTCCGGTAAAAAATGTGTATTTATATCGAAATACCAATTAAGTTTAACTTAATAGGTTAATATAGATTATATTTATGTTTGGACAAGATCTCTTGTATATAACGAGACCGTTTTTATTTTGTATAAAAAGTAATATTTTTTAGGTATTCCTTGTTTTAACTTAAAATTAGTTTATAACTAAAAAAATTTTGATGCTGTAAATTAAAATAGTAAGTTTATTACTGACATGACAAATTAATTGCAAACATTTCTAAAGTAACGCTTGTAAGCATACATAAATTTTTTTGGTTAACAAAATAATAAAAAAATTAATTTTGTGGAGTGTGAGTCCAAAAACCATGATAAACAAAGTTAGTTGTTTGATAACAATTTTCCTTTATAGGTCCATACGATTAAATTAGAAAAATATTCACGATTACTTTATTAAAAATATTAGTTTAACTTACAAAAATATATGAATTTAAATCGAGATTCCGGGATTTATTTAAAAATCCCGAATACCGGGATTTGTGGAAACCGTTCCCGATTGAAATCTTTATATGTATCTTATCTATAATTATTTAAAATACTTTTACTGTGCATATATGATTTTTGAATACTTTATTTGGGATTAAGGACATTAATGGAATTACGAATGAAGTCATATTTGAGGTGCTAAGTTTACGTGTAATTTCTTTAAACGATTTTAAAATTGTTATAAATGTATCTATAGTATCCCAACCAGTTGTAGACTTAGAAACTTGCCCATAATTATTGAAACTTTAATTTTTGACAAAGGTTTCATCATATAAAATAATTATTTTGATACTTGTTTAAATTTACTTTTTAACGTTTGTAGAGTGCTGGTAAAGTGGTATATCTGCTTGTTTTTAGATTGCCAAATTTTTAGTTTTAGCTCAATTTCTTTCACGAATACAGTTCCGAAAAATATTACACCCACATTTTGGATACTTCTTTCACCACTGACATTACGGTTTTGTCTAGGTTTCAGATGCGTGTAGGTGGAAAATTATGATTAGTATATTCCTTTTCAAGTAAATTAAGAAACATCGATATTGTGTCTAAAGAAATTACGAACACGGTCTGCACTGGTTCCAGTTGGCATTTTAAAGCCTAAAACGTTCCGTTGACGGCTAATAACCAATATCTTCCAGCGCATTTTTTCGTTACAGAGAATTTATTGGAAATATTTTTTATTGTGGCAATTTAAAAATATAAAGAATGTATATCTGCGTGTTAGTCTCCGATAGCGTGACTCCGTTTATAATATATGTATGTATATTTGACAAATTAATTTTCCATATCTGCTCTTAATGTTTAAGGTCAGCCTTCGTTGCACTTCGTTGTAAAATTGTGTGGGATGCACTAAATATTTCTGATGCTAAGAGTATATCATTTCAGCCTATCGAACAGTCCAATAGCTGCACTCGTGTTTAATCTTTACATATTACAACAAAAAAATACTAAATATATGGAGCAATTGCATATGGTACATTCTTCGCTTATTTAGTACTTACAAATTATTTTAATATTTGGCTTATGAAATTACAAAAAAATATATTTTAACACCAACTATTAATCTTTTTAACTAAATCCTAGAATGACTTTCAAAAATAAATCGTTGTTCTCTTAATTCTCCGAAAGCGCTAAATTATTAAGCCTGCTTCCCTTATTCTTATATTGATAGTTAACAAAAAAGCCACTGTATCATATTACCAACCTATATCACCACCTGCACTTACTCTATTATATATTTTCGTAAAATAAGTTCTTAGATCTTCGATTCGCTTTAAATATTCGCATAAGTTTAGTGAATGTTAATGCAAATATCTAAAATAAGCGAATAGTATGCGAAAGCGAATATTTATATTCACAATATCTCTACATTTTGTAATTCTCATTTAAAGTTAGCAATATTTCTGGCAAGCAATTTTTTAAACACAATTTTCAGTAAAAACTGTTGGTACACTTAAACATTATTTCACTTTTTTCGTCTTTAGGCTGATAAAATAAAAATAAAAAACGATTTATCGGGCACCGTTTGTTTGTAAGAAAATAATCACTCTTATTCCATTTAGCGTCGTCGTCATCGTCATCAATTTAATATCAATCTCAAATTTTATCGACATCGTCATCAATTCAATACAAAACTAGTATGCCATAAGAGCAGTGTAACGATGTCGATGGTTTATCGATTTTTAAAGCACATCTCTAACAATTTAGACAGCTGGTTCTTTTTATTTTCAGTTTTTATAAAGGTTTTTTTTGGAGGGTAGCGAAGTATTCACAATAATATACAAAATAAAAAGGACCTACAACTTAATATAAACTATGAAATTTGTCTAGCTTTTGTTCAGTCCCTCCAACTCTTTTTCCTTCATTAATATTTTAATTTTTTTAATTTTCATTTCGGATTCATGCTGTTATTTTTTTCTTTCATTTTCCTCCAATAATAACTATTTTTTCTTTTCTATTTCTACTAAATCTTTTTGCTATTTAAGTCTTTTAGGGTTCTTTTCATTGATGACATTGAATTATTCATTTCTTTTAACATATGCGCCTGTTCATCACTATGCTTTTGGAGCAGTTCGTAGTGATCATTTGATGATCCTGGTTTCTTCTTAAAGAGGTGCAATTTTCGGCGCTCTGTATAGAAGCTGGCAGTATTTCACTTTCATTTTGAGGAACCAATTCGTTGCTTTCCACTACTTCTACGAGTATTTCCACATCCTCATGTTCAATAAATTCCACTCTCTGAACAGATCCTTTTGGGTTCAGCTGCTTCTGAAATTGAAGCAGGTTAGCCACGGCTTCTTCCAGCGGGCTAAGTATCAGTTGTTTATAAATTCCGCCCCAGTCGACGTACACTCTGCTTTATTTGCCACTAATTTTTTCTTCACTTTGAATTTTAAATCCCGCCAAATCTTTAAAATCAATTTTATTATTCAATAATCTTGTTATAACTATTTATCTTACCTTTTGCCAACCATCACCTGCTCTTTTCGGTGGACCAAGAGCATTTAATATCGTTGCAATCCTTTCCCACTTATGCACTTAAGTCTTTTAGGGTTCTTTTCGTTGATGACATTGAATTATTAATTTCTTTTAACATATGCGCCTGTTCATCACTATGCTTTTGGAGCAGTTCGTAGTGATCATTTGATGATCCTGGTTTCTTCGAGGTAGATTTTTCCTTTCTTCTTAAAGGGGTGTAATTTTCGGCGCTCTGTATAGAAGTTGAAGTTGGCAGTATTTCACTTTCATTTTGAGGAACCAATTCGTTGCTTTCCACAACTTCTATGAGTATTTCCACATCCTCATGTTCAATAAATTCCACTCCCTGAACAGATCCTTTTGGGTTCAGCTGCTTCTGAAATTGAAGCAGGTTAGCCACGGCTTCTTCCAGCGGGCTAAGTATCAGTTGTTTATAAATTCCGCCCCCAGTCGACGTACACTCTGCTTTATTTGCCACTAATTTTTTCTTCACTTTGAATTTTAAATTTTAAATTAAATTAATAATTTGCAGGTATTTTAACTTCGTTCATTTTTGTCGCACTGTGTTACTATTGTAATTGTAATAATCTGCTTTTGTATTTGCTGGCTCATTTGGTTTGTTATTGTCGTCACGGTGTTCAATTACAGTATGATTATTTGCATCGTAGAACCGATATGCCT
Source organism: Wohlfahrtia magnifica (assembly GCA_023159175.1). Taxonomy (NCBI): domain Eukaryota; kingdom Metazoa; phylum Arthropoda; class Insecta; order Diptera; family Sarcophagidae; genus Wohlfahrtia; species Wohlfahrtia magnifica. Next base: position 297,428 of record JAKWBJ010000136.1, read on the forward strand.
TTGCAACTTGAGAATAACCGACAATTATATATTTTTTGACCTTGGGTTTAAATATGCCACATCCTTCATTACCTTTATTTAATGTCTCGCATGAGATCTGAACGTCCTCAGGTATTGCAGGTTTGGTTTTTGTTAAACCAAATTTCGTAGGGAGTTTTATTGCTAAGTATTTTTGTCGGCCATCCGTTGCGTAAGTTAGCTGATTATTATGATATTAATGGCCTCAGCCCACAAGCTGTGCTGAACTCCAATGTGTACCATCATTGAGCGATGGTCCAATCTGTTCTGCCACAGTTGTTTCGTATTAGTCATCCACTTTGCTCTCAATTATGAACAAATTATCCCGTTTCAAAGCCTTGCGTATTACTTTGCCTTTGGCATTTTTTATAACAGCAGACATTGCGTCGAAAACCACAATTAAAACACATCTGACAACACGGGTAACGGTAACAAAATTCATGGCCAACTCTGGGAATAAAACACATTTTAAAATTAAATTTCTTCATCATTAATTACAACATTTACATCACCTTTTTCCTTTGCCAGAATATATTTGTCAGCTTCAAAACTGATCTTCTTTTCTTCATGTTCGATAGAATTCGTAAACAACCCTCTGTCGCAGCACATATGTAAAGTCACACTGCTCTCGACACACCACTGAGTAATTTTTGGTTTTTTGGTTTTCGTGTTCTTATTTCCCCTTTCGCTTGTTGTTTTTCTGAGAAACTTTCATTGCTAAAGTCTGCTGCACATTTGTTGTTACCTCATAACGCTTACTTTTTTGGCCAGCTTCCTTCTTCTAGCAGTTTCTGTTTAACAGCATTTAAACTTGACAGTATATCACTCTTTTCAATGGCTACTAGGAAATTCTCGAACTCAGGTGGCAATCTCGACAGCAACATAACAATCAGGAGTTCATCTTGTATAACAATTCCAGGTTCCGACAACTTTTCGGCCAACTCCGTAAAACTGTTTAAATGTTGGCTTATGTTACCACCTTCCGCCATTGTAAAATTTATCAATTATTTAATAATGTCACTTTTTGCAGTCAGTGACCCTTTTGGCTTGTATGTTTCCTCAAGACGAACCCAAGCTTCTCTTGATGTCTGACAATTTCTTATGATATTAAGTATTGATGATTTTATACACAAGCTAATAGTAGCGAAGGCCTTTTCATCATCTGTCTCCCAAGATTCTTTAGGTTTGTCATCGGCAGCATTCTCTTTTTTATTGTTCCGTTTACAATTTTCCACCAGCTATTACGAGTATGTATCAAAACACTGCGCATATGCACCCATCAGCTATCGTAGTTTGTATCATCAAGCTACTTGATACAACGACGCCATTTTCCACTGAAACACAAATTCTTTGAATATTCTTCACTATAACAATTTATTCTTTAAATAAATCTTTTAATTCAGCCAGAATTTTGTCCTGGGCCCATAACCTGTTTTATTTATTAATCTTATTTTAGAAAACAGATTTTTTATATAAAAGATTTTTATTTCAAACAGATTTTTTTATTTAAAGTTATTATATACGTCTTAGCTAAGTTGCGTATAATAAGAGAATGAGCAAAATGGAAAAAGAAAAATGTAGTATACTAACGAGATTTACATTACAGCGTTGTCATATATTCACAACTTCCAACAATAAAAAGTGTTAATAACTAATTTTTTATTATTTTTCGATTGTGTTTGGCTGTGTTTGCTCAAAAGAGAAAGAAATATGGGGGCAATAAGCTTAAATATAAGGTGCCAAAAACTAATGGTCACATAACAACCACTAACAGATTCCAGCTTCTGTCTAATGACGAAGAAAAAGAAGAAGCGGTGACTATTAAGGAGAAAAATCCTGCTATTACAGTGGATTCTTCCCAAAGCTTTTATAATGTGTTAAGTATAATTGGTGAAAGGATGATTATTGCAATTAAAATAATTTCCAACTCCTTATTTCCTTATACAACGATGCACAACGTGTTTTAAAAGAGAGAAATTAAGAGTTCTATACACATTAGTTGAAAGACGCTAAAACTTTTAAATTGGTCTTATTTGGCTTTCCACGTTTTGACACAAAAAAATTGGTATGATGCTTAAACATGCCATATAACTCTATGTGATTACATAGGATTCAAATAATACATTGGAATGCTCAAGGCATTACAACCGAGTCGGCAGCAGTTCAAGTAGAATTTACTCTTCATAAGATGAAAATTTATATTTTTGTTTTGAACGGCTTCAAAAAACCGTACCACAAATTCAAACTTGTTTGTTATACAATTTATAGAGAAGATCGATCCACTCCTGACGGTGGTGCTCTAATTGCAATTAAAGCTGATATCGAGCATAATTATGTTACCAAAAATCAAAACAAGTATTGCTGAGTGTATATCAATTCAAGTGATGATTGATAGGTGCCCGGCTACATTTACATCGACATATAATCCAGTGTACACCGCCAACTTTAAGGCAGATTTGGGTAAATTACATCTTTTCCTAAAAACTTTTATTTGATGATTAAAATGCGCAGTACACAAATTGGAACTGTATATCGAACAATTCCGCAGTTAGACTGTACTCGTTTTGGTCAAAACATCAGTCCAGTCCAGCCCTCTACAGTAGGCATTCTTTTGTCGAACTCGAGTCTTCAGTTTTCGGATCTTGAGACACTTCCAAATGTTTTACAGTCAGACCATGTACCGATAACTTGTGTTATTTCTGGACGGATTCAAAGTGTGGCATCATCGTGCTAACTGGCCAGGGAGAAGAATGAGATTAGACATGGGATCATGGACCAACTTTCCTCTTATTCTGTTGATCTTGATTTTTATTTTGGTAAGTTGGTTTCTTTAATTCAAGAAGCTTTTCAGAAAATACCTACCGGCCGCAAAAATCCAAGACAGAGAAAAATTTCTGATGTTGGTAGAATGTTAATTCGTCAGAGGAATAAATATAGCAAAAGATTTTAGAGATGTAGGGATGTTGGTACTAGGAATCAATTAAAAAGTGTCCTGCGGCAACTATATAAACTAAGTGACTTCCACATTGATAGAGACAGGAATGACTCTTGGCCAAATTTATAGGAAATTTGCCTCCGGGCTCCAAAAAGTTTTGGAAACTGGCGAATGTCCTGAAAGGTAACAGGAAATCATTTGCTGATCTTTGCATAAATGGTGAGATTTTGAGGACTGGTATTGAAAAGGCTAATGCCGTGGCGGATGTATTCGCTGCTTCACATACAATAACTTTGAATAATAGATGTATTATTCTCAAGAATATGCCCGATTCGTTTTTTGAGACCTTAAGTAAACTTTTCCATTCTTGTTTATTGGTAGGTTATTTTCCTACAGTTTTCAAGATGGCTAAAGTAATCCCAGCTTCTAAGCCGGGTAAGGATCCTTTATTATCTTCTAGCTATAGGCCGATCAGCATTCTAAGCCTATTGATCAGGGTATTCGAAAAGATTATCATTGATCATCATGGATTTTTCTAATCAGAATAATATTATTAACCCGCAACAATTCGGATTTCCCAAGTAATACTCTACTGTATATCAACTGAAAAGAGTCGTTAATTATGTCGAAAGTAAGAAACGGAATTGTAAAAGTACTGGCGTTATTTTTCTGAATATCGAAAAAGCCTTCGATTCCATTTGGCATGACGGCCTCGTCTTTAAACTTAATGCTTTCAATTTTCCAACATATTTGCAGATAATTATAGCGAGTTTTTTGTTGTAGCTATCAATAACATATTATCTAGTAGACAAATACATGCTGGTCTGCCAGAGGGGTCAGTATGATCGCCAACTCTTTACTTTAATCACGAAATGGCTTTTTATGCTGATGATAATGCTATGGAAAAGTATGAATACGATAGTCAAAAGGATGGAGGATAGTTTAAAGCTAATCCATAAATATTTTGACAAGTGGAAAATAAAGGTTAATGATAGTACGACTCAGACAATAATATTTCCGTATAATAGATCGCAGAAATGTATTTCTACCAGATGTATTTATTCTAGGTGAGTTCTGGTCACACTAAGGAATGATGTAAAATATCTAGGAGTAATTTTAGATCAAAAATTATCATTTAAACAGCACTTGGAATATATTTGTGAGTAGGCAGTAAGGTGCGGTCGTGGCCTTTCTCCTTTACTCAACAGGAGATCTAAACCTAATTATAAGAGTACGATTATTTTATACAAGATGTGTATTCAGCCTATTATGACAGATGCGTGCCAGGTATGGTTCTTCAAAGCTTGGCCTAAACCCCAGATACTCTACTGATTTGTTGCATAGTAACTTTGAGCACGTAATGCTTGAATCATTTACAAGGGGATTTAATGAAAAGTGTAGAAAGTCTACATATGATATAATAAGGAATTTGCTAAATGGTGACTTAAGTCTTTTTTAACTAAAAGAGCCAATTTAGTGAATATTTTGAAGATTTCTTATAAGAGTTTTATTTATTTAATTATTAAGATAGTGGTTGTTATAATGCTTTAAGTAAAATCTCATAACAATCTAATATATTATTTAGAAAAGAGATTTCAATAAAGATTATAATAATAGTAATAAAAAATAGGGTGTACAAAAGAAAAACAATAATTTTATATTTCGTGTATAATCTTTTGTTTTTTCTTACTTCTGCGCATCCTTTTAGAGCTTTTACTGGAAACGTTTCTTTTCAATAAGTTTCAATTTCAGTGGTTGTGCTGGTCTCTAACCACTCTTTATGAATGCTTTGGATCGTTATTCTGCTGAAATACCCATATTTCACAGTGTGCGGAACCATCATGAAAATCGATAATAATTTTGCTTACGTCTTTTTTCATTATTTTAAATACATTATTTTGTTATATTGTTTGTTGTTCTTCACTGATTTGTCGTTTTTTATCTAACTTTATGCTTTTGAAGATTTCCCTATTATTAATAAATTTCGATTTTAAAGTATTGGAACTTACTTTGCTCTTGTGAAATTAAATTTTGAATTATACCAATAAACAAATATGTTCTCAAATTAAATACTTAAATATGCATTTACCTCTTTTTACTTCCAAAGGTTCAAACTTTTTCGGATTGTCAGAATCTGCTCATTCCTTATGTTGGAATAAAAATCAACGTGTACTTATTGCAGGCATGAACCAAAAACAAATTAAATTATACGATTTAAGACGTAAGTATTAAAAATGTTCGTTTTAAATTTCAGAATACAAATTTCTTATTGTCATATTACAGAAAATACTTCATCATTGCAAACTATTCAGACCAAAGCTGTGTATGGTTTGGGAGTAGCATCAAATGGAAATTATCTTTCTAGTTTCTTTGACTCAGCTATAATGCTGTGGGACTTACGTTCTCTTGATCGACCACTAAAACAAATACAATCAGCCAAAAATCATTTACAACTCAGTTGGTGTCCAACACGCTCGAGTCTGTTATCCTCATTGCAGCGTGAATCCCCGTACATAACACTTTATGATATAAGGTGTGTTGATGTAGAGAGTAGTCGTGAAGTTTATAGCGTTAAAAAACAGTTATTACCTTTTCATACGAAGTATTATGCATCGCATAAAGGATATTCCTTGACTGCTCTTTCTTGGCATAACAGTGATTTTGAAAGAGCGCTTCTACTATCAGAAACTGGTAGTATAATGGATTTCCGTTTACCGTTGTCAATTTTAACAGCATATAGCAACCACAAAAAACTGCCACTTTTATTGCAACGACCATTATCAGCGCCTAGTACACCGGCTCACAGTAGCAGTCAAACGACTAGTCAGATTAGTACTCCAGAATTTACCAGTGTAGGTTCATCGTTAAATTTTCATGTAATCGATCACAATTTGTTGGAGGAAGATTTGGTAGATGAAACAAGAGAACGTGCCTTAAGTGATTACGGTTTGAAGATGGATGGCAAGCGTTTAAGTGGTGAATTTCATTTGTCACCATATTTAAGAAATGTTTGGTTAAGTTTGGCAAATTTATATCGAAATGAGGAAAAATTGATCGGTTTAAAAACAATTTTGGGTATTAGTCACGCACATACTTCAGAAGCATTTATGAACACTTCACGAATTGAATCACATGCTCTACAATGGCCAGATTTTATAAATAATTCAAGTACTTTAGTTTGTCACAGGTAAAAATGATAAAAAAAATAAGTCATTATTTAGAGAAAGAAAATAACCATTCATCGTATAGAAGTGATCAGCGTGATATGGCTTTGAAATTGTGCGGATGGACTTTCGAACAGGACTTGGATCGTTTCATCAATACTTTATGTGAAAATAAGGTAGTAAATGCTTTAAATAAGAAATTAGTAAATTAAACAACAATTCTGATTTATTGTTTGTAGGAATTTAGCCGTGCTGCTATGCTCTATGTGTTCCATTTGAAAATTCTTGCAGCCTGTGATATTTTATCTAAAGCTGTTGATCAGTCGCGAGACCCTAGTACTTATCGTATAGCTGCCATAGCATTATCAAGCTTTAACGCGGATCGAACAAGTACCGCATGGCGTAATCAGCGCTCTATTGTCAATGCACAAATTCAGGATGCTCATTTGAGAGCCATATTTTCTTTTCTTATAGCAGAAAATGAAAATTTTGATTCTGTTTTGGTAAATATTTAAAGAAAATAATTAAATGCTTATTAAAAAATATTCAACTTGCTTTGTACAGATGGAAGAGGGTGTTTCATTAGCTGATCGTATTGCATTTGCTTGCAAATATCTTTCGCAATCAAAGCTTAGTGAGTATGTGATGTCACAAATACAGAAATCAGTTGAAAAAGGAGATCTTAATGGATTATTATTGACGGGAGAATCTCAAGAGGGTATTAATATTCTGCAGGCTTATATGGATGCCACAGGTGATATACAAACTGTTGCTCTAATAGCCATTAATTATTTCCATCGTGAACTTTTTAATGATACTCGGGTGCAATACTGGATAACAAGGTAAATATCTTTACTTTATATACTTACGTATATCTTCGCTGTATTTAAAAGTTTTCTTCTTTTTTAAACAGCTATATGGACTGCCTTAATTCGTGGGGATTTTGGGAAAAACGTGCAGAACTGGAAATAAAAATTGCAAATCTTCGTTCAACTAGTCGTAATGCGCGCACAGTGTATTTGTCTTGCAATTTTTGCGGAAAATCTGTATCGAATGCATTGCAAGATGATGCTCGTATTCGTAATGTTTCTTCAAATGTAAATAAGGTGATTGAATACCTTTCCTAAATCTTCAAATACTTTTCACCGTCATGGTTTAATTTCTGTATAGCTTTCATCATGTCCAAATTGCCGTAAGCCACTGCCACGTTGTTCACTTTGCTTATTACACATGGGTACTACCCTTAATTCAGGACTTTCGGCTGACGGTGGACTCGAAAGTATTGGTTGGCAATCGAAACCGTTTTCGAAATGGTTTTCTTGGTGTCAAACATGTAGACACGGTGGACACACTGAACATTTAATACAATGGTTTAAGTATGTAATTTATAAAGGTGCTGTTATGGTTAAAAAAATTAAAATTTTCTCTATTTTTTATAAGACAAAACTCTGAGTGTCCTGTATCATCATGCTCATGTCGATGTTTTGATATGGATATTACTAATCCTGAAGTTACCCGTGACTTATCATAAACAAAAATGTTTTTTAAAGCAGATTTTGAATATATGGCCGGCCTATTTTTAATGAAAAACTTTTGTAAAAAAAGATTTTTAGTTTGTTTATGGTAATAAAATTTCTAAAATATTTTTCTTTAAAGTTAATAATATTCATATATTCATAATTTTGTTATACAATATGTATACGATTTTTTTACATAAAAAACATATAAAGTAAGAAATTGGTAAGGTTCTCATAACATAATAAAAGGTAATATCTACGAAATATATAGACACAAAGTTATGTACGACTCTTATATAGACATTTTGGCTGTTTTCGTCAAGAGACAAATAAAAAAATTTTAAGGAAATTTCCATAAGAAACCGAGCTTTAAACTTTAAAGGTCGTTTTAGTATTTTCTTTATAAAGAAAATTGGGTGACACAAAAACGGATAGTTTTGAAACAATGGAGAATTTATCTCCCATTTGTAATATACAAAAATACATATCCCGGGCAACGCTGGATGGGTAAAGCTAATATACAATAATTGCTTAATACAAAACCAGCTGTAGAAAAATCACAATTTATAGGGTAATTTAACCAAATATTAAATCAAAAATACGTTTTATTTCTTTAATTTAAATTCAATTATTATTATTATTATTATTATTATTATTATTATTATTATTATTATTTTTTTTAATAAAATGAGTGGTTTATATTGATTTTATTCATAGTCTTCAATTTTATTAGCAAATGAATGTATTCAAGGTTTTTAATTCATAATAGGTGAATACCTTTTTTTACATTTGACGCCAGAAAATAGGGTGTGGTTAAATACCTACATATATATTTTAATAGATTTATGGTTCAAATTCTAATGTTCCTTAATCTGGGTTGGCTTCCCAATTCCAAAATCCTGTTTCAGAAAAACTTGTTGTCTTTTGAGGCGCTCCAACTTTGAAGCCGAATTTATATTTCTTCAAAAAAGTTATTTGGTGACATACTAACAGATATTATATCTGTCGAAACAGCCAATAGTAAGAAAGAGCAATTTTCGGAAAATATTACGGGTACAACACTTCATGGTTTCTAACAATTGTTTGAAAACTTTTGCGACGTAAGGCCGTGCGTTTTCATGCAAAAGAATAACTTAATGATGTCTGTCTTTATATTCCAGCCATTTATCTCATAATGTACGATTAAAACGAAGTAATTGCAGTTTGCTCCGATCACCAAGTTTTAGCAGCTTATAGTGCACACTACTGTCTTGATCCGACCAAGAGTGCAAAATTGCATTACAAATATTAAAACAACGTAATTGTATTTACAAATAAAAGATATTGTAGACTTAATCGATAAGACCCAGTTGGTTAAGTTTTTTTTAAACCCGCGTTTTTGCAAACCGTGTCTTTAATGCTAAAATCTGGTGATTATTTTCCGCATAGAAAATTTACAGAAAACCAAAACAAATATTTGTATTTGAAAACATTTCGAATTTTAAGATTGAAACGAATTGTAATGAATAACAAAATAAAGTAGTATACTCAGCGGCTGACACATTTTTCTACGAGTGAATTGTGGTTTATGGATTTTAACGAGCATCGAAGGGTTGTTAGCAATTTGTTTTAACAATTTAAAAAAAGGAAAATGTTACATTAAAAAATGTATATGAAATTATTACTTTAGGAAAAACCAATGGTAATAATTGGAAATATTAAAAGAAGAAACCAGAAATTCAAGATGACGAAGATTATAACATGTGCTTTTTAGATATGCTTCTTACAGCATCATATATAATTTTTTTTTTTTTTTGCAAATGCGTTATTAAAAATTCTTAAAGCTAATGATGCAGGAATTAACAAAGTTTTATACATAACAATTCTTAAGCTACGGTCACATTTGTCAAATATTTGACGAAGATAACGTAACCACTATTTTATAGAAACATGTAATGGTAACATTTGCTTTTATTTAGAAACAAATAATTATACAGAAAAATATTAAAATTTTTAAATTATTTAATTTAAAAAAGTAAATGACAAAAAAAATATTACTATAAAATAGAAGAATTTGGCTGAAATATTATAATTGTTTTTTTTTAGATTCATAAAAACAACTTGACTTAACCATTTATAGGTATTGAAAAGCTGAAATACTTCAATATAAGATAGATTTATGTAAATAAATAAACATTTGTTCTACAAAATAAAAAAGAAATGTCGTTAACTTTTTATATGGGTTTTTAGGGTGCAAGTGGCTGACTCTTGCTTTGAGTTTCTATTTATTTATGGATTTATTTGGTCTATAGAAAAAAATTCCGTACAGTTTATCGTAATATAGTTAAAATGAAATACAAAATTATTACAGAATATTATTTTTCTTTTCAAAATTTCATTACTTTAGAAAAATCAAGTAAATGATAAAGGTTATGAAATAGTTAACATACTGGCAAAATGAGTCTTTATTAGCATACACAGATCTACGATATTTTTTATGAAGTTAAAGTTTTATCAATTTATATACAAAAAATGGGCCGAAGAAAGTGGTTCAATGTTTTTGTCAGTCATAGTGTTAATAATCTTTAATCGAATAGTGTAAACATTTCTTAAGTACAATAAAGGCGAACATTTTTTAAATTTTAGACATTTTTAGCTTTAAAAAGCAGATAATATTTTGCCGTATAAGCAAGGTTGGCAACCCACTGGGTGGGTTTTTTGTTCCAAAGGTTTTCTTAGTTTATTTACAAAAAAGTAATTAAAATTGGGAGTACAAGTTAATTAGGATCGTTTGTTTATCTCAAAAAGGATAATGAATTAACAAATTTATCAAATCACTGCTTACATCTTTTCCGCACCTCTGAGCCAATGACCGAACCCCGTCTCAGAAAAATGTCTCGTCTTTTGAGGCGTTCCACTTTGAAACCGATTTTGTATTTCTTCAAAAGAAGTGATTCGGTCACATGCCAAAATTTATTGTATTCGTCGAAACAGCCAACAGTCGGAAGGATCAATGTATGGAAATAACGGCGGGTGCGGTATTTGATAATTTCTAACAATTGTTTAGCAACTATTGCGGTGTGTGACTGAGCGTTGACATGCAAAAGGAAAACTTTATCTGTCTGTCTTTATATTCCTACTACAATGTCCAAGTTTTAGCAGCTCATAGTAGACAATGTCTTGATCCTACCAAGAGTGCAAAATTACATTATTAATACTAAAACAACGCAAATGAAATGCCGAAATGAACTAAATTTTGAAGCAGTTATAAAACCCGGTGGGTTGGGGGTTTTTTTAAACTAGGGTTCTTCTATAAGCCACATTTTGCGAAATATTTTTTTATATATGGCAAATACTATATGTAAATCAAAATAAGTCGATTAAAATTTTAGGCTTTTCTTTCTCCGGAACTATGTTGACGTATATACGATATATGTACTTCAATAGCAAAATTCGTACATTCGGTATTTTTTATATTTAGTATTCAGAATGTACGAAAAATAATCATCAACTCTTTAGTTTTGCATATACATACATTCATATATTTTTTGTTTACAATTCAATATATATATTTTTCAATGTTATTTCCTTATAAGCACAGTTAACACAATTACAATTACTCAAAAATTTTCGGAGCCGAGACATTGCCAAATTCAAAAAATTACGCTGTCCATAGTATAATAGATCGATTTCTAAAATTAAAAGAAATTCATAGCTCTTTAGATTTGATTTTAAAATTAAGAAACTATCACTCCAAAAAGTTTAAATATTATAGAAATGCTTCCTGCATATTGCAAGTTTATTCGTTTTTTGCTCATCAATTAAATTTTCAGAACGTTCCATTCACTAAAATTAAAGTTACTAAATATAATAAATTTAATTTATTATACATCTGTGAATGATGATAAATTTCAATCATCAAGTTTAAAAAAAAGAAGCTAGAAAGGGAGTTTTGCCTAAATCAGAAACAATTTTTGAAAAATAACTCAGTATATGCGCAAAAATAAATATTCCTCTAGAAAAATAAATAATGATATTCAAAGTATTTTTATATACATAACTTGCAGAACGATGTTAAATTGTATTCGAAACTATGACCATAAGTTCAAAAATATATTCAGATGGATTTTCAAAACGAAAATTTATTCTTGAATAATCTATTGTATATTAGTGCTGGCAAAGCATTCAGTACTACCCAGTATTTTTATTTATTTTAGGGTACTAAATACTTAAAAGTTGGGATTAAATACTTTTAGAGTTGTATTTTTCGTTTAATTCTTATGTAAAATTTAGATTTTGACGGCTTGAATACAACTCTATATAAAAATACAACGATTCATAAAAACTCAACCATGTTTAATATATTTTATGTCGTGCTTAACTTGAAGTTAAGCCCATAATTGTTTAATAAATCTTAGACGTGTTTAAAATATTTTGAATACTATTTAAAGAAAATCTACTTATCATGTATACATAATATAAAATTTGTTAAAAATTAAAATCAAATAACGTCAAAAGTATCGAGTATAGTATTGAGTACCCGAATGAAAAGTGGGCAATACTACCAAGTATTGAAAAGTAGTAGAATTTGCTAGCACTATTGTGTTTTAATATTTAAGTTTATTATAACATATTGTTAGAATTAAATTTTAATTTAACTACAATAAAGTGAATTTAAATTAATCTATCTTTTATCATTTTATCTTTTACGTTTTATTTCATTTCTTTTGAAAAAATTCTTTTAAATATATTTTTTATGCACAAACAGCAAGATAACAAAAAATTTGTGTACTTTCAAAATCTCATACATTTTTTACTGCATATCCACAAAAGGTTCGCGTATGTCGTTATAACAATATAATATTTTAACAAAAGTGGATATACGGCAAAATAGCTTTTTAATATATCAGTAACTTTGAGAGATAAAGACCTGTGGATTGAACAGATGGAAAGATCTAAGACCAAAAATTAGGTCGTAACTCATTTTTTTTCTTTTGATTTTGTGATATTCATCAAGATTATTTCGTGGCGACGATATGTATTTACGCGTGTATTATTCCTTAAGTTCCCATACGAGCATTGTATATTTATTATATTATAAAACGATGGCGGAATTTATCATTTAAAGTTAAATAGATTTATACAAAACATCAGCAAGAGAAATTAACGGATGAAGTTTGAAAAAATCCTTCCCGCTGCGTATTAAATTAACAAAGACACCATGTGGTGTGATGTTACACTTGTGCTCACATCAATGCCGCCTAAACGCCCCTTAAGAACCTTATTTATTATAAAATAATTTGTTTTTACTACTCTTTTATTTTATATTTTGTTTTATTTTAAGAATTATGTTTATCCTTTTAAATTAAATGACAGACTCTAAAGTAATACATTCATTTTTATGGTCAAGCATTCGATAAATAATTGGCAGTAGGACGAAAGATATGCGTATACCCTTTAAATAAATTTTGATTAAATTGACATAATAAGTATAAATCATTTTCTACTCCAACTCTTAAACATAATAATAAAATATAGAAGAACAAGCAATTATGGAAAGAAATAACTTAAAAAAAAACTTTTTGTAGTTTAATTAATAACATAAATCAGAAAAGATGTGTCGAGACTGCCATATAAAGTATATTCGGACAAAAGATAACCTGCTTAGGTTCAATCTGTTTCGAATTTCAAGACTAAACTTTCTTCAAATTTTCTTATTGGTGTCTCATTGTCCTATATTGTCAATTTTGCATGTTAACGTATCCAAAAATTAGTCCGTCGTAAAGTTGTAGATGTGCTCTACAAGTTTATAGAACAATTCAATTATTTTAAATAAATAATCGTAATTTGAAAGCTGTTCTGGAGCGTAATATTATTCATGGTAATTCGTTAAATCGAATTGAAAAAAAAGTTAAAACAATTACATATTGACATACGAATATGTATGTATGTATAGTATGTATAGTAGTTATTTCTATTAAAAAAAAAACGCAAAAGCTAAATAAACACTCTACCTTATTTTACATAGTTTACGAAAATTGAAGAAAAAGAGCCAACTGAATACACCTCGCTAATAACAACGTCTTCAATTTATAAAAGATCATATGATGTGGGACGCCCAAAAACAGTTGAGTGGTAAAGATTGTCGAAAAATTGGTTATTCAAATAAAAAACCTATTTAATTTAAAAAAAACAACTTTCATGTCATATGATCTTTGGCAGATTGAAGACGTTATTGTTTTCGAGCTGTATTAAGTTGAGGCTTTTTACAGTTTTCTGGTGGCTTCAAATTGGCTTAAAGCATAAAGTATACAATACACAGAGTGTGCATCTCACATATGCAAAATTGTTCTATGAGTGTTGTAATATTAGAATCTACCTTTGATGTTTACTTTCTTAATTTTTATTCTCGTGTAACATCGCATTACTTGTTCTCTTTATAACACGCTCACAAAAAGAAATAAGTTTACAAAAATATAATGAGAATTTTTATTCAATATTATTTTTAATTTTATAAAAAAATACTAAAGTTAAATTAATTAGAAAATTACAAAAGTACTTAAGTTAAAATTGTGTTTTTATATAAAATTTTGTTTTTTACATGTACACTTAACAAATTATAATTTTTTTTATAATTTTAATTGAGTTTAATAAAAAACTAATTGGTTAAATTAAAATTATTAATAAAAATGAATTAATAATGAATTTGAAGGAATTCTTACTTTTCTTTGTTTGGAAATACTTTTTTCCACAGACAAAACCCAATGCTTTATAAAAAGTACTATTAAAAGCAAGTCTAATATCTAAAATTTTGTACCAACTTTTTGTGGCTTCTCCTTAAAATTTTTTTTAAACATATTATGCTTTTTATAGGCATCCATGAATGTATCTGGTGGAGCAACTAAATTGGTGATTCTTAAATAATAAAAAAAGTTCGCTTGGTGCTGTAAGTACTTCATCAAATTTTTTAATTCTTTACAATTCTTCCAGAAAATATTCTGCATAAATATGTTTACTCAACATTGCATGTTTCGTTTCGATTTAATCCGCTATGTTCAGTAGACGTTTTTACTTATTGAAAATCAGTATCAATTTCCATTCCTACAATTTTCATCTTGGTTCGAATTACAGTTACTGAACGAATTCGACTGAACAATTTTGGAGACCATAAATTTTGCCACAATATTAAGTTTGGTAACAGAATGGTTATTGTTATTAACTCCTTTTTGTCGCAATACTGAAAAAGTATTTTGCAATGTCCTGAGCATTTGTCATAATAAAGCAGACATCACTTCCTTCCTTTTTTTTTCCCGTTACTCCTCTTGGGAGCATATGGCTTCCACAAAGCATCTACATCTAACACGGCTTACAGCTGTTGACTTTGCCTCTTCCCATGTTAGGTTGTTCTGTCTCAGTTGGATAATTGTGCGTCTCCAGGTGTTTTTTGGTCGACCACGATTTCTTGAGCCTTGAGAATTCCACTTGAGTGACATTCATTTCTGGACTTTTTCAGATGGTGTGACCAAACCATCCCCACATTCTTTTCCTTATCTGTTTCAGTATGGGTTCCTCATTAGTCATGTTCCACAATTCTGTGTTACTTATGGTGTTAGGTCAGAATATTCTGCATATGATTCTGAGGCACTTGTTAATGAATACCTGGAGTTTCTTATCTATGGTGTTAAGTAGAGAAATTCCTCTCCAATTATTACAGTCTTTTAAGTCGCCACTTTTTGGTAACTTTACAATGATGCCCTTCTTCCACGTAGGAGGCTGCCTTTGCTCCTCCCATACTGATGTGATGTGAGGCAGTAGAAGTTCAGCGGTGGTTTGGATATCAACCCGTAGAATTTCCGCTGGTAGTCCATGTTCGCCTGTCGCCTTATTATTTTTCAATTTACCAATCGCTTCTTTTATCTCATTCAGATTGGGAGGATTGCATGATATTCTTAAACTGTCATCTATGTTCTCAACTGTTTCGCTGTCCTCAGTAGTGTTCGTGACGTTACTAATTTCATTGAAATGTTCTCTCCATCTCTGTGTTTGTGCATCATTGTCCGTTATTAGTGTACCATTTTTATCAGCAACGACTGTTACACTTTTGATAAGTGAGATATTAGTCGTCTGGTGTAGTTTTCTCATATTATTCTGGCCAGCTGTATCTTCTGCCGCTGTTACCAGTCGTTCCAAGAACTTTCTTCTGTCTCTTCTTGCAGCTTTCTTTACTTGTTTTGTATTGCTGCCTCAAGGTATTGTTGCTATTTAGCTGCAGTTTTAGTTCCCTTCTTTGAGAAACCAGGTTCCAAGTGTAATCTGATATCCAAACTCTTCTATTTGGTTGCACTACACCTCCGCGACTTGATTATATCTTGCTTTGATATCTTCCCATGAGTAACGTTGGTTTGTTGGTAGCCGTTCACGGATTGCCAAGGTTAATGCGTGCCTGGTTGCATCATTCGGGAGTTTTTGTAGGTAGAGCCGTTTTCGCTTTGTGTGCCTGATGGTGTTTCTTAAACATTTCAATTTAATCTTGATTTCACCAGTGATAAGCTCGTGCTCACTGCCGATGTCAGCCCCTCTCCTATTTCTGATATATCTGCCTTTAAACTTTCTTTAAAAAATAAAAGAAATGAGTTTAGGGTGAGTTCATCCCACTTAAGAAGACGTGTTTCTTTTCATCAACAAACTATACTCTGTCCAATAATTCAAGGAATGTTTGTATAAATTTGTGACTCTAATTGTTGCCTTGAAATGCAGATCAGTAACAATTATCCGCATGGAGTGAACCGCTATTAAAGCAGTCAGAAATTGTATAAACCTTTTCTATAAACTTTGCATTGTCTAATTCTGTTGAACTTGTCTAAAATGTTGATGTTTCGACCATGATACATTCAAAAGAAAAAAGAGTACAAATGATAACAAAAAGAGTACATTTTTAAGCATTTTCAATTTCTGCCATATCAGAATGCCATATCAGTTAAAGAAATTAATCATTTTATATACGTATGTAGAAAAGAGTATTTTTAAGATTTATTTCATATTTATGTAATACTTTTTTTTAGAAAAGAGTACGTGTACTCTTTAAAAGAGCACGTCTGGCATCCCTATTTTAATGCCAACGGCGACTTTCCTACTAAAAATTTGCGTTGCAAATTTGACGAGAATTTTTTTAAAGAAATTGGGAAAATTATTTTGGTATCTCCATCTCCTATAGTTCTTTAATTGCTTGAAAACTGGCATTTCCATCTGGTGTTTTTAGGTCGCACTTCATCCATCCATTTCGCAAAGATTTCAACAAATGTGGAATCATACATACAAAAAACTTTATTCCATTAATATCAAAAAAGGCTTTTCTAAAGATATCCCAAAATTAAAAGAGGATTTTTTGTTTGTTGAGCTCTGATCAAACGCTAGGGCACACTTTTTTATACTTTCTGAAAAATTTATTTGGAAAATACCTGAAGCGCTATATTTTATTGGCTTTTTCATTAAAAAAATAATAAACCTGCTTAAAATATAGTTACAGTTTCTGAGTGATCTTTTTAAAAAACCTTTTCAAAACATACGTGATATGTAATTTGTAATATTTGTTACATTTTTTCAAGGAAATTTTTTCAAAACCTATTTTAAAAATAACCTGAATTGTTTCGAAAGGGCATGTGCAATTCGGTGCTGATTCATGTATACTTATTCGTACAAAAACAAAACAAACATAGTTTACCCTATACAAAGCAAAAGGGTCGTGCTCTATTTCTTCTAGTTTGATATGAGTATTTACAATGTTATAAACGACAAAACTTCTAAGACTTTAAAATAAGCAAATAAAATTATTCGTCACAATAATCTTGATTTTCCAAACACACATACAAATTTAAATATTTTAAATGACATACAGTGAGTGTCACTTAAAATCGTACAGTACCATTTTTTAAATAACATAAAATTAAACAGGCACTATAAATTTATAATATACAAAATTAAAAGGCACATCAATAATTAGAACAAAAAACATGTATGTCAACAAAAACTAATTAACAAAATTTAATTCTTCTACAAAAATTAAAAAAATCGCAAAATTCACACTTTGCTTATATAAACTTAAAATTAAAGCATAAAAATAAAAAATATTGATGTGTAATTATTTCAATATTTTGTTGGATGTTCTTTACTACTTTTTAGAGCCTTCTAAGCGTGGACTCGGGGCTGCCAGATGAACTTTGCAGAAAATCATTAGTTTTCCGATAAATTTTTAAAATATCGTCAATTCAATTTCGGACAATCGTCAAAGAAATCGTACCAAGAGAAGAAACAAGTTTTTAGTGTTTTAAACTTTTTTAAGTACTACATCGTACATATAAAAAATTACATATTTTTAATGCGTGCATATAGCTACTTACAAATTAAATTGCTTTTTTAAATTTATTTTTTCACTTAACCGACCTGGAGAAGATCAAATAAAATCATCAATGCCTTATATGTGTGCCTGTTATCGTACTTATCGCCTACACATACATTTTATTGATTGATGAAAAACAAAAAATTCAAAATTTTTCATTTGATGACTTTTTATTTGATCGTCTCTAATTGTGATTGACAAGCATTATCTCAGTTGCTTCGATATTGTAGTAATGAACACGGAAGACATTTTAACAAACAAACACTACGAATTTAAAATCTAAATGATAAATGACGAATTTATTTGTACGTCTTCTTTTAAGCGTCAAGCACACGATACTCACACATATGCATTATTTGGTAAGTTTATTTGATCGTCTGCAGGCCACTTTATAAATCTTTTTCACTATTTTTTTATAAACAATCGTTAGCTTTTGTTACTTATATGAAATTTTTCGTAAATGTCACAGTAATTTTATAAATTGTACAAAAAAAAAAAAAAAAAAAAATCAATACTTAAAATCTCACACACTTCTTCACTTAAAAAACTCATATGCATATTTCTTGACATTTTATTAACATTGACAGCAAGCAAAAATCAGAAAAAGAAAGTTAGTTGTCTCACCTACAAAGAAATATTAAAGCTTTTAGAGCAGCCAATTGCTCATGTAGCAAAAATCGTCAAAGCTGGCAGCTATGCATGGACTCTTGATGCGTTTTCCGTAAGACCCTTATGTTAGATATGGGTATTCCATAATTTTTTTGTCTGGTATTTTCCATAGATGTTCAACAGCTTGCATAGCTGTTGACTGAGATGGCGTTTCATTTACCTTTAGACAGTTATATAACATTTGGAGCCGACCAACATGGGAAGATTGTCTTAAATCTTTATCGACGTACTACTTGAAAGTGTTTGAGGTACTAATTTTTTCACAATATTTTTTAAATTGTGCTTTTCAACTCTAAAATAGACCAATTTATTTTAACAAATACTAAGTTACCCATTCCCGCAGCTGATATACAACCACAAAACTATTTGTTCTATTCCACCATGTTTTACAGTTAGTCGCAAGTTGGCATTACCCATTACTTAATTAAGTTTTATCAGCGCCATTTGTTTTCCAAAATATATTAAATTTCTACTTTTCAATGATTATTACATCGTTTCAGAATGTGGTTGAGTATTGGAGATAGTCGTTGATATACAATAGTCTTTTAAGTCTATTTTGGTAACAAATATACGGTTTGTTTCCATTAATTCGTCTATGATAGCTGTTAAGATGGAATAATTTTTAAATCGTAGACATGCTTACTTGCTTTTGCAACTAATTTTTGGGCTAAAAGCTGGGACTTTGCTTGAATTTCTGATTATCTAGCACTCATCATTACGAATTAACTTTAATTTAAAACTATGCGACTATGAAACTATTTTGGTCAAATTTAGAGAATCGTTCTGTTATGATTTTGAAGATATAGACAAACAAATATACACTTTGTATGGACGTGGCATCGCCCAGTTGGAATTTTTAAAATTTATATAGCTTATAGTTCCTTCCAGACATACAGAGAGATAACGTAAAAATTTCAAGAAAATCGTGTCAGCCGTTTAGCTGTCCATAAGGCACAAACAAACATACAAACACGCATAAATTTTTATATATAAAATAGCGAAGCACATTTGTGTGAATGTGATTTTAATGTAAATATGTTTGTATATACAATATGTATGTTTTTTTAATCTATATACAGCTAAAAGGCTAAACCTTTCAGCCTTTGGTCCGGAAAGAGATGAAATAAATGAATGACGAAAGAGTGAAAAATTATAATTAATGTAGTAATTATGATAGCGGCAGACAAGCACGCCGAGGTTTAGTTAGTTAATTTCTAAATATGGAGTTTAGTCGCGATACTTGTAATGTGCGGACTTGATTTCAAAAATTAATAAAAATAAGTATGTAAAAGATAAACTAACTAATGATTCTTTAAAAATAAATTTATTAAGCACAAAGTATCTCAATTGATTAACTTGCCAAGCTCAAATGGAAATGCATATGTGATAATCATTGATGAAGAATTTGAAATAAAAAAAATGTAAAAATGAAACAAGAACTATTGTCTAAACAGTATGATTGGCAACGTGGTTTAGAGAGCGAATTAAGTGGATTATATTACAGTTTGAACATAGCATAAAAGTTTAAAAAAAACAGGTGAACATATTAAAAAAAGAATTAGAATTAGACTCCACATGGAATGAATTGATTCTTTTCAATTCTGTTAATAAGAAAATATTTATAAAAAAGTACTCTTAATAATCCACACTTTATCAAATAAATAATTTTCTTATTAAATTTTTATACAATATATGTATGTATGTATGTATCCATACATATGCACACGTTCATACATATAAGCATGCATTAACATTTGCAAAAACATGCATTTAAGAGTATACTAATTTATATACTATATGTACATATGTATGTATGATTGTACACGTGTTATATGCACTCGTTATATTTAATAAATTTTTAAAGTGGTTTTAATTATTGAAAGTGTGGTTGCGGAAATTAAAACAGGCCTCATAGAATGCGTGTAGAATATAAATTTATATTGTTTTTTACATTATTTTCTTTGCATTATTTTTATCATCGTGGTTAAGTTTATATTACAGCTTTTCCTTTGCCATCGCCATTTCTTCATCTTCATCTGATTTAACTCAGTTTTGCTGGAGGTTTTCTGACTTCTTTCATTTCAGTGAGTTTAATGGTGGGAAGTGTCTTTAAAAATTATTCTGTTTGTTGTAGTTTTTAATAGTCTTCATTTTAAAATCACTCTAAATCACTTACCATTTCATGCATGCCCATATAAATCACTGTATATTTATTGGATGGTATTAATCAAATGTCTACTTTCAATTAAATTCATATGACAGCGACCTGTCAGGCAACAAATTAAAAAATTACTCAAAACCCTCTATAACTAAAATATAAACAAATCACACACTACACATGCATACGTACATGTGCCGTAAAGCGAAGATTTCCATAAGTCAGACAGAACGACATAGCGAAATGCCGTATAAAGAGGTATGAGTGTATTCATACTAGCATATATACTCTACACTTCCAATATAGCCATAATGAATTAATCGAAATTTATTCATTTCTTTATTTCAATAACAGAATACAAAACATTTAAAATGAGTGTAAAGGGATGTTTGATATTCGGCTTAACTTTTAAATTTTTCAACACAAACTTGTGCATAGCTTTCTACCGTTTAGTAAAGTTTATCACTTTAAAATGATTTTAATTAGTGAAGCTAATGCTGACGTACACTGACCACCGGGAAACTGTTCTGATTGAATGCAGTTGTACGAGTACTTGCATTTATGAATGTTTTTCTGTAGTAGTCTCTTACTATTAGTGAGATTCTTTCCGTTCATGTTGTTACGTTTTTTAAATTATGCACATCAACAATATTAACAAAAATGCTAAAGAACAGGCATCATGAATGATTGAATGAATGAATGAATGGAAATCTGACTGACTAACTAACTGTCTCAATGGTTGGTTAACTGGTTGGCTGACTAGCGGATTGAATGAAATTTTTAACGCATAAACTTAAATCACAACGGTCAAGTTATTGAATGTGTAGTCTTGTTTAAGTGTACATGTGCTTGCTTGTATCGAAAGGGATAACTTAACCAGAATGTTGTTAAAATTGAAGATCACACGTCAAAATTGCCCACAGCACAGCACTGTGAATGGGCCTGTGTCAGTCTGACAGTGATTTAAGTTATGATTTTATGATTATTATTAAAGTTGATAAATCTTTTGAAATCTTCTCTAGAGACCACATTAACAGTCCATCTAAACTAATATAAAAATTTTCAAAATATTATTTATTGTAGCACACCTTTATATTAATATTTCTTTTTTTGTAATTTATCGAGTGTAAGAGAACATACATACATATGTATGTATGTGTTGATGTTACATTTAGTAATTAAAAACATTACGTTAAGTTATTTACAGTAAATTGTCTCATGGAGTGGTGGCACATCTCAAGGTCACAAGAGAGAGATTATGAGAATTAAACTTTAGAATTTCAAAGGAATATTTAAGATCATAAACATATATTTTACATTTTTGTTATATATCTATATCTACCCAGTGCTATTTAGATAAAATTATTTTGTGCACTAAATTTGCTGCCAGTTAGACTTTATTTTTCTCTTCTTAGGCTGAGTGCAAAATAGGGTTGGCAACTCCAGGTTGGTTTTTTTATTTAAAGGTTTTCGTAGTTTATTTACAACAAAAATAGGTGTAATTACGTATTGGGACGACAAATTTATTTGTTTCGCTTTTGGCCTCAAAAAGATAATGACAGAACAAATTTATCAAATCAATGCTTATATCTTTTCTCCAATTCAGAGCCAATTTCCAAATCCCGTCTGAGAAAAATTTCTGGCTTTTTAAGATTTTATATTTCTTCTTCGGTGATATGTTAAATGCTAAACTCTCTACCTCTTTATACGGAAATCGAAATGCCTTTAAACGAGATGTATATGTCCTCTGTTTGCTTTCCTTACCCTTTTTATTTTAAACGTAGAACGAGGTAATATGCGCTTCAAGCGATTGTGTTCCATTATATAAACAGGCCGTTATAGCGAAATGCATTATAAAGAAAGCTCGTATAAAGAGATGCGAGTTTATTGTATTCGTCGTAACAGCCGCCAAAGCAATGTTCGGAGAATACGGCGAAAGCGGCATTTTTTTGTTTCTAATAATTGTTTTGAAACTTTGCGACATCATGCAAAAGAATAATTTAATAATGTGTGTCTTTATATTCCAGCGCTTTTCTCATAATCCATGATTCAAGCTAAATAATTGCAGTCTGCTTCGATCACCCAGTTATAGCAGCTCATAATACACAATGATGCATTGATCCCACCAAAAGTGTATTATAAATACTAAAACAACGTGATTGTGCGTAATGTTTATGCGTGATTGTGCGTAAGTTTATTTACAACAAAAATAGGTGTAATTACGTATTGGGACGACAAATTTATTTGTTTCGCTTTTGGCCTCAAAAAGATAATGACAGAACAAATTTATCAAATCAATGCTTATATCTTTTCTCCAATTCAGAGCCAATTTCCAAATCCCGTCTGAGAAAAATTTCTGGCTTTTTAAGATTTTATATTTCTTCTTCGGTGATATGTTAAATGCTAAACTCTCTACCTCTTTATACGGAAATCGAAATGCCTTTAAACGAGATGTATATGTCCTCTGTTTGCTTTCCTTACCCTTTTTATTTTAAACGTAGAACGAGGTAATATGCGCTTCAAGCGATTGTGTTCCATTATATAAACAGGCCGTTATAGCGAAATGCATTATAAAGAAAGCTCGTATAAAGAGATGCGAGTTTATTGTATTCGTCGTAACAGCCGCCAAAGCAATGTTCGGAGAATACGGCGAAAGCGGCATTTTTTTGTTTCTAATAATTGTTTTGAAACTTTGCGACATCATGCAAAAGAATAATTTAATAATGTGTGTCTTTATATTCCAGCGCTTTTCTCATAATCCATGATTCAAGCTAAATAATTGCAGTCTGCTTCGATCACCCAGTTATAGCAGCTCATAATACACAATGATGCATTGATCCCACCAAAAGTGTATTATAAATACTAAAACAACGTGATTGTGCGTAATGTTTATGCAGACAACGAACAGTACCGGACAAAAGATGAACTAAAAGTGGCAATCTGCAACAGCTGGCGCAAATTCCGCTCCAACGTTCTGGACAATTTAATAAATGCGATGCCATCCCGTATTTTTGAGACAATAGAAGGAAATGGGAACTACATAAATTAAAAATAATTGATTAATGCTTAGTTTAAATAAAAGTTTGGATAAGTGAATCACTGAGCTTATCATTTTCACACATTGAATTTTGCACTTATTTACATAAATTTAAATAAACATAATATAATGGTACATCTCTAAAAGCAGAACTTATTTGAACGTATAATTTTTTTGAATAAGGTGACCATACGTAACATTATATAGTTTGGATGAATTGAGCAAATATTAATGTGACCTTATCATTTTGAAGCACACCTTATATCACGTTTTTCAGTTTTTAAATATGAGTATAAAGTTTTTCGTTGGCCATATAAATTATTGGCTCCATCCGTACCAATGGCTATAAAATTTTTTGTGTTAAGTCCTACCTTTCATAAATAATTCATTAATCCCTCATACAATATATCTGCACTTTCCTCTTCTATAAGAAATATTCCAAAAAACTCTGTAAAGATCTTGCCTTTCTTTGGTGAAATAACGCACGCATATGCTCATCCATTTATTTCTGCATATATCTGTGGACTCGTCAATGATCAAGGAATATTTCGTGTCATTAATGTTTTTAACTAAGTCGGAAAGAATACCAGTGGAAACAACATATTTTATTATTGCACAACATTTAGAATGATGCAGTCGTAATCTTTCAAACTCCTTTGTTGAAAAGGATTTTAAGATTTTTTATTGAAAAAGAAGAGATGGTCTACAGCAGATATTGAAGCATGCATTTTTAAGTTTGGATGAATTGAGCAAATATTAAGGTGACCTTATCATTTTGAAGCACACCTTATATACATAAGTATATTAATAGCCTTTACCTGTTGTGCACTGCGCAATATCCGCTTATCAATCTCTCCCACGTTTTGACTAATGTGAATAGATAACAAACTTTTAACTGTTACCATTTTCCATACATGCAAAATTCCATATATAGTATGAATGGGAGCTACCAACCCCACTTATTTAATCTCGCCCAGTAATCCAGTTATTTAGTGGTGATGTGTCCTGTACAAGAAGTTGCTTAGATTTTTATTACCGTTCTCATGATATACAAAAATTAATAGTTACTATGTATGAGTGATGCCACGATCACTTATCCAATTCAGCCCACCTTGACTGACAATAGTCAATACACTTACCCGATTCCACTCACTTTTTGACTGATGATTTGTATTAACTACGAATTCATTTAGACTAACACATCTACTTTAACAGTTCTCAATATATACAAAAATCAATATTTACTTTGTATTGGATATACCATATCCAATTATGAAATTTCGAATATTTTTCAACTGATGATTTGTATTGACTATATCAGCGTTCGACCAAGTTCAGAAACTGCCGTTCTAACATTTCCCGAGATATTAAAAATCAATGTTTACCTTATATAAGAGGTACCATGCCCACTTATCCGATTTTTTCCACTTTTTGACTGATGATTTGTATTGACTACGAACCTATTTGGACAAAATTTAAAGACACTTACTGTTACCGTTTTGAAGATACATATATACAAATAAATATTTATATGGGCGTGGCACAGCCTGTTTTAAGAAAGACAATCAGTGAAAGTATACCTTTCCAACGCATGTGTTGGTTTCCGGGTGATCTTTGGTAAACTGAAGACGTTTTTTTTTTAAAGGTTTCATGATTTCTTTGATAATTAGTTACCGCGTTATGGCTCTATCCGATTTATTTTAGCGATTTTCCTGTAAGAATATCCTTCAGAGTGGATGACATTGTTTTTTACCCTTTCCGAGGAGCTTTATAAAATTTTTCTACACTTTTTAATTTAGTAAACTGTAGCCACTAACTTTAACTTTAATTTTCTTCAGTTTTTATAAAAGTTTATCACAACGAACGCCCGATCTTAATGAATACAGAAAGTGGTTCTATCCTGTTGAACCAAAAAATTAACTAAAAATTGTCTGCTTGACTGGAAAGATGCAAAAAAGTTACCAATACAATGATCTCGTGTTTACTTTTTGAGTTTAATTTATCACTAGCTAAAACCCGATATGCTTCGTTACCCTTATCTTAACTATAATCTTAGTTATAATTTTTTACTTTTTTCTTCATTTTATCTCCTTTTGGTTCAAATCCAAATCCAAATCGCAAATCGTTTTTAAAACGCAAAACGCATTTAAGCATGTTCTCAAAACGACGCGATTTGCTAGCGTTTTGCTTTTTTCGAAGTTCTGTTCGAACAAATAAAAAACATATGTTTTATAATAACAAAACATAAACACAGAAAAAATTATTCATAAAAATTCGTCAATTAAAAGAATTATCAAAAATAAATTCTGTTTGAATAAATTTTAAATTAAACCGACTATTTTTATGCTTAAGATAAAAATTTTTTATTGAAAGTATTTAATAAACTACCAATTAAAATTTGTGAAACAGTAACAGGCGGCTTTTTTAATTAATTTTATTTGCTTCTTCTTTTTATTTAGAGATGTTACATATAAACACTTGCGAATAATTGGTGAGTTTCATCACGGGTAGCCGGTTACAAATAGGATATTGAATAATTTTTTTATCTCTCGTAAATGTTTGTAGGTGCTTGATCAGTTTTTAAATTATTTTTGAATTTTTATAAAGGGTTGTTTACTACTTTTTAATTAAAATATGTGAACATAATAAATTTCAAACAATATTATCATAAGTTTGAAAAGAGTAAGTAATTTTAAAGTTAACACCACTAGCACTTAATTTTTTTCGAAGATCAAATTGACCAGCTGTTTGCATAAATCGCCGGTTTATAAGTAAACAAATGATACCGACAATTGACAAAAACAAAGCAAAATTTTAAATTGCATATTTTTAATTAAAATTGTGAAAAAATGTTAAAAGTTTTTCTTCAAATAAAAACAGAACATATTAAATTTTAATTTTACATCAATTTATTTTCTCTTTCGAGTGCAGTTTAAATAAAAATTACCAGATCGCTTCAGTATACACTATCGGTTTGAAAATATCAAATTTCTAGCGTTTTCGTTTGCCAGAACACCTGTTTGGCGTTTTCAAATCGAAAACGCAAATTTTAAGCGATATGCGTTTTTCAGAACATGGGTGTATATATATGTATGTACATAGATAGCTTTTACCCGATGTGCTTTGCGTAGGACCCGCTTATCCAATCTTTCATGCTTTTTGCTCTCCACATATACGTTTGTTATGGATAGAAGGTGCCACGCCCATTTATTTAACCTCGCTCAGTTATTGACTAATGAAGTGTATTGTTCACGACGTGTTGAAACCAATTTCAGATTGATGATTTAAATTGACTACAGAGTCCTAAAAATTCTAAAACTTACACTTTACCCCTTTCAATTATACAAAAATCAATATTTACTTTGTATGGAAGGTACCATGCTCACTTGTCTAATTTGGCCCGCTTTTTACTGATGATCTTTATTGACTATGAAGTTATTTAGACCAAATTCAGAAACTTTAGCCCTAACCGTTTTCAGGATATACACAAATTTATATTTACTTTGTTTGGAGGTACCTTGCCCACTTATCCGATTTTTCCACTTTTTGACTAAAGCTATTTGGTTCAAATTTAAATACTCTCATTGCTACCATTTTAAAAATATAAACAAATAAATATTTACTTTATATGGGCTTGGCACCGGCCAGTTGGAATTTTAGAAATTTATATAGCCAATATTTCTTTGTGCTGCTGTGTTATGGTAGGTAAGACACCCACCTACCATCCGGAAGGTCCTCGGTTCAATAAGAGAAAGCGGCTGAAAGTAGTTTTTCATTGGCCACAATTCCTTAACTTTTGAACCATTAGAGCTATTTTAGTAATTCTTTTTTTAATAGACAGATAACAAGTTAAGCTTTAGTTCGTTTTATTTCGTTAAAATTAATTGGCTTAAATATAGATCCCTGGGTGACAAGCAACCTTAGTCGCGTTAATAGTTCTTAAATAAACAAGTTATTCTAAGATCATATAAGAATTTTTGAGCAGCAAAGCATGCTATATCTTGAGATATAACACTATCATTTCACAGAGATATATCCCGGAACTTTGATCAGTAAACATATTAATATGGGAATAAAATAAAAGTTCCAGCGAAGATCTTTCATTTAGTGTATAAAAAGTTTAAATCCAATTACTCATTGTGGATAAAAAACGAAAAAAGTGATTTTTTGAATGGATCTCTTCTTACAAAATTGCTATTATTTCGGAAACTAGCACGTAAATCAAATTTCCGTCATAAATGACCTTTTTACACAATCGAATGAGCATTCATTTCGTATATAACTTGTCGATGTAACCCATCAATTGTCGGAGATATGGTAAGTCATATTTGGAACTTGTATATTTTTCTATAAAATGGTCTCTAATATACATACATATGTATGTTGCACCTATTAGAACATTTTAGTAATTTTTTTAATGGACAAATAATACATTGGTATCTAAAATTATTATTCATTTGGTACGAATGTTGCTTGCAAATATTCCAAAATCTCAGAACTAATGTTCCACTTTTGATTGATGTCGAATACTAGACATGAACGGATCTGACGTTGCCAATAATGTATTAAATAGACCTTTCTTTTGCGAGATTTCTTGTGCTCTCTATAAAATCTGTAATCCTTATTCCTTTTACCCATATCTTTTTTTGTTTGTTGTTTATGAAACGACAGTAAGTTGGCCGTCTAACCAGTTTGCATTACGTAAATAAAAATGTTGTTTACTATATGTAACTTCTTTGTGGCGTTTTTTTAATGAAATAAGACAATTGCATTTGTATCTCCGTGCTACACAAATTTAAATTTAATTTCAATTTAACGTAATTAAGAACATCATCCTCATTTTTGTTTCTAAAATATTCTTCGATATATAGTATTTTAACAATTGAGTTTGTATTCAAATAACACATTATAAGCCTTTCCTGTTATATATCATATAGTGTATTTTGTAAGCAAATATTAATACTGGCAGTAGAAAAAATAATGATTACAAGCTGTTAACTATGAAATACCTAAAGCAAAAATTTTACGCAACATTAAATATTTCTGAAGAAAATTCATTAAAATAAAAAAGTGTTCTACAGACGGCAAAATATGGCAGCAAAATTATATATATGGTAAAAGCGGACACTTTCACCTATCCCTGGGTGCTTTACTTTTCTTGTTCCTTTTTGTTCCCTATAAGTTCTATTCTAATAAAATTGAAATTTGACAAAAAAATAGGTCTTTAATAAATATCATAGAACATACCTATTATTAATGGAAGGGCTGTAACGACTCACATTTATTTAAAGATAACAAACTTATCAACCTAGCAAGAAAAGAGAAGACCATTATCGATGATAGCTTTCGAGTTGTAACCATTTCTTTTTCATAAAAAAAACAAAAAATCACTTTTTTTTAATAAAAAACAGTTGTGTTTAGTAGCTTGCCACTCCCACAGTTAGCAATAGTTTGACCTAATTTTTTGGCTCCCTTAATTTGGATATGTTAACTACAAAATAGTGTTAAAACTTTATAAATCGGTGACAAAAAATATGGACTGTGCGGCGTTAAGCTGTAGGTTGTTTTCAATGAGTTTAAGAACAGAATCGGGTGCAGCTTATTGACTGAGAGAAGTCCTAATGTTCCTTCATGGAATGTTATGGGAATTACTTTCCAGACATGCAGAGAGATACTGTAAAATAATCGAAATAAAATCGGTTTAGCTGTTATGTGTTTATAGACTTCATACAAACATACATATATACAAACACACATTAATTTTTACACTTATAAGATTTAAAGTAACCGCTGAAAAAATGTCCACTTATTGTTTCTGTATTCGCTATTTGTGATTCTTTGAAACCAAAATTATAAAGAAGTTCTATCCTGTTGAACTAGATTGTATTTTTATAGTGTTTTACAGCGATAAAATTAATTTATGTAAAAATAAATTCGGACAGAACATAAATATTGTTACGTTTTAATCTTCTTAAAACGTTTGAGTTCATTTAAATTGCATTAAAATAAAATAAATACCACTTTATTTCTTGTTTTACAGTTTTATTTATTTACTTCACTGTAACTATAATACTGTTTGTCTTAATACAATACTTAATATTCGTTTATACAACACTTTTATTTCCGCTTTAACACAGCTTTATTTATTGACAGTCAAACGATAACTAACTTGTATGTAAAGCAACCTAATTGCCTATTGCTTGGAAGGTTCCGGAAATATCGACCATCTTCTATTTTTATATTCGTTAATTCAAATGTAACGTAAAGATGGTCGATTTGGCAGTGCTACCAAATTGACAGGGTGTCATATTACATAAATTTTAATGAAAAATTTTTAAAGAAATTCACTCAAAATATAAGAAATTCTATTTCTATTACCCTGTGTATTACTTCAAATTCTTTGTCATCGATAATTTTAACAAAACCTAGATCATATGTGTTTGGTATACGTTTTATCTTTTAATTAAAATGTTTTTATTACAGATTTAATATAGCAAATGTATTAAATTAATCTCCCTTAAGTGTGCCGTCAATCACAAGAAATAACACAAACAAAAAAAAAAAAAAAAAAAAAAACGGCCACTCGCTGTTGGCTAACAGCTGAAAAATGCCGTGGGAATGTGGAAATCCAAATAAGTAACACAAACAGAGAGCGAAGTAACCCGAAGTCTCGTGCGAATAAACTTATCATAATACTAGCAGGTCTGCATTATTAAAACTATCAAAATTAAAAAATAGCAGAACAATGTGTGCCTTGATTTGTTAATTTGTAATTTACCTTTAAATATTCCATCCCGTCCTACACGTCATTTTTATCATGTGTCGGTTTATGTATAGGAATTTGAGCACTATCATATTGGTAACATTGTCCAACGTAATCTAATTTCATATTTTAGCATATGAAATGTACGTACTCATATTAGTCTGAAAGAATATACGTACAAGATAGACTTGAACAAGCAAATAAATAATATATGTAATTACACATATACAAGATGACTATTGGATTATATGTTTAAGACGTTTTAAATATGTATTAGCTCAAAACACGTACGGTGATTTATGGTATAATGACAAACACAACATGCATAATTTAAATTCGAAATCTCTGATAGGCTTTGAAGCAAATTAAAATATTTAAGTAACCGCAACAGTATAATGTAACCAAGTTAATAATTATTTTATATAATATTTAAGTAGACTAATATAAAACACAACAAGAAATAATTACAGATTATGTTTTATTCGTACGAATCTAAGAAAAATTGCAGCTAATATAATAATCGATTTTTAACCCATTATTGGTTGAATTAAAATGTGTCGATGATGTCCTAGTGTATGGATTCACATTATTATGTGGATGAAGAGCGATTGAGATACATTCGATAAATTACAGTACTAACAAGATCATTATTATTTTAACTTTTAGTTTGCAACACAAAAGAAAATATAAAAAATATATATGTATAAATTATTACATTACTTAAACTCTAATTAAAACTCTGTGTTTAACGCGTTATAATAATAAACAGTTAATATTAAGAATTTTATATACATAGATATGTATGATATATTATTTTTTAAGACAATATATTTTTTATAAAAGAGTGACGATTTAAAAATTTATGGCAGCCAACTCTTTAGAAATTGCCAGCTTGTTAACAAATATTTCCAATTTGTATTAAAGATGATTTGCCATACTCGAAATATTATTTATACAAACAACTGGAAAAAAAAACTCAATTTTCAATTCAATTCCATTTCCCCCCACCAATTGGAAGAAAAGTAAGTAATGCCTTCCTTGAAAAATGCTAAAGATGAATGCATTCAAACATACAAACGCGCTTATAGACACTCGACTATAATTGAATATCGATTTCAATTCTTGATGAAAAAAGCGGAGACCAAAAACTGAGTGAACGTATACTCACGTACAATACCGCATTGCAACGTTGAACGGATGATCATTTCAAATTGGATCGGTTGCGGGAGGCGCAAAAGGCAAATAGCCACAGCAATTTTTTATTTTTTTTGTTAAATGAATCATTTACTATGACGTGCACAACAGCACTTATAACATGTAGAAATTGAAATGAATCCTTTAAGATCGACTATGAATCACCCTATACCTATCTTCATTTAAATGTACCATACATTACTCTCTAATCACTATTGATTCGTACGATACACAGTGCGTTGAGCCCATACAAGCAATGAACAAAAATAGAAAGAGTGGTTGAATATCGATGAAATTTGGTTCTATGACTAATTCGGGGTCGCTAAGCTCAAAAATTATCTCAGATTTCTTGTAAACTTTATAGTTTTGCTAAAAACCGAGTATGTATAACGACTTTTTTAATTTTTTATATAATTTTTTTTAATGTTTTTTTTTACAAAGTATTTCTGGAATTTTCATTAATAATTAATATAATATAACTATTTTCATTAATCTTTAAGTTAAAAAATATATATAATTTTGTATGCAACTTTTTAATAAATATGTAAGACGAAAACAATCAAAAATAAACTAATGAGATTTATATTTTGTACTAGATAATATTTCAATTTATATTTAAAATAATTATTAAAATATTATTTACTTGAACTTTCCAAGCAAAACTTGTCGATATATATTTTATTATTTATATATATTTATATTTATAGTGTATTTTATTTATTTTAATCATTTTTTCAGAAAAAAAAATAATATTTTTATTATGTAGAGCGATGTAGAAAAAGTTATTTGCAGTTCCTGGTTATATAGAATCCGTACTGGTATATTAAGAATTAATGGCACTTATTTTTACAGGATTTGGTTTTTTTCATTGAAATTTGTCGGTTTGTGAAGTTTTTAATTTAATAATATCACACAAACATATATTAAAGTCACTAAAATACATACTTATACATATGTATATCAAATTATATATTTTCTAAAATTTTTTTAATCCATTTATTTACTGAAATATTATTTATAATAAAAAACTTTGTTCCGCTTAGTTTACTTAAAACACATTTTTGTTAATTATTTGTTAAAGACAACCCAAAACGAATTGAGCAGAACATGATTTTTTTTTTTTTAAATATCTCAACTTTGAAGTGTCACAGCGTAGCTAAAACTGAGTCTTTCGCCTAAATATTTTGTTTTTATTTTATTGACGCAATTACCTGTTGATTTATACCAATATTGTTAGGTCGAGTCACAAATAATTTTGACTTTTGTCCATGGGTGTGTGCGCAGTGTGCGATGGTAAAAAAAAAATTTAGTTTAATTAGATGCTACAGTTTTAAAACTTGTTTTTTCGGTCAAAGGAAAAATCGATTGTTATAGGTAAAAGAATGTCAATCTTGGACACAAAGGCAATGAAATTTAATCATAGTTAACGGTGAATCTAGATTTGAGTTACAATAGAAATAGATGATACTCGTGCCAAAGTTTTAAGTAAAAATATGAAGCCTATCACAAAGACTATCCTAAATGAACAGTAAACTTTTCTGCCAATGTTATGATTTTAGCCCCAAAGAACAATTCACGAATTAAGAAAAAAATTGTTGAAATATG
The DNA here is from genome assembly GCA_023159175.1 of Wohlfahrtia magnifica. Classification (NCBI taxonomy): domain Eukaryota; kingdom Metazoa; phylum Arthropoda; class Insecta; order Diptera; family Sarcophagidae; genus Wohlfahrtia; species Wohlfahrtia magnifica. The sequence goes on from JAKWBJ010000136.1 coordinate 330,863, forward strand.
GAACTCTACTACTTCTTATGATTGCATAACATTAATAGACACAATGAGAAATAAAATAAAAGCAGTCATAGACTCGAAATGCGATGTTAGAAAGTACTAACATCGGTCTCATTTTATTTTTAACTTAATATAGTTCCTTAAATAATACTAAATAGTGCTATTCCTATAAGAATAAGTACGCAAAAACGCTTTTAATCTTCATAAGGTCCTTAAATTTATTGACATTAACATTAAATTTATTGACATTCGTCATATTACAAACTGTATATATTTAGAGGAAAATAAACTTTACGTATGATATTATCAGGTATGTCACAGAATTCAATTCCGATCGAAAGTGGAATTAATTCCGTGATTGGCTTCTTTCTACAGGAGGTGAAGAGAAAACCTCCGTCCCATTGAAGATGACGGTGTTGAATGTGCACCACCCAACCAAGATGAGATATGAACAGCCAAAAATCGAGTTTTGATAAAATATGTGTAAAAACAAAAATATCAGTAATAAATTTTTTATAATTAAGGTCACAGTAAAAAAACTTGTATATCTGTTATCATGAGTAAAAAGATTTGAAAATAAAGATGAGCATAGTGATCGACGAGTTTTTCTCAAGTTTTCCCACATAAATACGTGAGTTGTTAATTATATTGCTTAAACTTTATAATATGTCTCAAGACGTAGCACATAACTTTAAAATAGCGTCAGGCAAACTAATGTAAGTGCATTTTACATTTGTGGCAGTAGTTTGAGAGTGTCTCCCTTAAACCACACTGCAAAAAAAAATTGTGTTTTGTTTCTTGCACAAATACACTGTTCACTGTACTATGTACACTGTCCTTTCACACTTTAAGTTTATGTATTTTAACAAAAAAATTTAAAGGAAAACAACGATAAAAGAAGTAACAAGAAAAACAAACAAAAATATAAGAAAAAACAACAGCAACAAGCAACGAAGAAGAAAATTATAAGGGATAACAACCAAAAGCTATTATAAAAAAAATAAAGAACAACAAAAAACAATTAAGAAAACATCAAATTAAGAAGAAATTTAAAATAAATAAAACATGATAAATAACATATTTAATAACATATTTAATAACATAATTAATTAAACATTTTTCTCGCACTGTATTTTTCTGTTTTTTTCTCTTTATTACTCTCTATTTATTTTTTGCATATGCGAGTACGAACGTGAAGACAAAAGAGAGCCACTGTTTGCCTCTCGATGCTTCAAAACCAGTTAAATATGGCAGTCAATTTTAGATACTTTGCAATTCTGCTAAGTTAGTTACACAACCATAAACAAACAAAGAATAGGAACTAAGCCTGAAAAGAAAGTATGCTAGGATGAGATTATAACGGCCAAAGCACGACATAAAAATAACAAAGTTGCTGGTGCCGACGGTTTGCCAACTAAATTATTGAAGATGGGAGGCGATGAGTTGGTAGGGTGCATGCATCAGCTTATCAGAACTATCTGGTTGGGAGAACGCATGCCCGATGATTGAAGTCTCAGTGTGCTATGCTCTGCACATAAAAAGGTAAACAAAACCCTATGTGACAACTATAGGGATAAAAATCTCCTCCCCATCGCGTAAAAATTCTGTCGAGCGTTCTGTGTGAAAGGTTAAAACCTAGAGTGAATAATATAATTGGTTTTCGACCTGGTAAATCTACCACCGACCAAATTTTCACATTACGCCAAATTCTAGAAAAGACTCAAGACAAACAAGTCGACACATAACTTCTATTCGTCGATTACAAAGCTGCCTTCGATATCCCGATTCGTGTAAAAGTGTTTAATACCATGTCTAAGTTGGTATTCATGCAAAGCTTAATTATTTTAAAATTACTTTAATTGTACCACATCCAATAAACAATTATGCGATTTGTGATTTGAAATTTTGGTTTTGTTCTTTTGTTCTAATTTATAAATATTTTTTTTGGAAACTGAACTTTCTGATTTTTGATCAAGTGATTAAAAAATTAAAACAATCAAAATTTCGTAAAATAAATTTTGTTTGAGATTTGGATAACAGACTCAAATATATATTCAGAAGAGACTTATAATTATAGATACGATTCAAATGATTCTTTTAGTGTTGATGACAATGTATATACAACGTATATATTGTATATACAACGTAACTTATGTATATATAGCTTAAATCATGAGTTTTACTAATAAATTGAAGGTATAGTGAATAAAAGGTGTTTTATTGCTTTATAAAGGTATTCGTTACTACTGTAATCCCAAAAAACAAATGTTCATGTATTAGAGATTTTTGATACCGAACGGTTTTGATCATAAATTACGAATATTTAGAGTTAATTGAAATCAGGCTGGCAAATTACTGGAAATAAAAGAACAAAACCAAAATTTCAAATCATAAATCGAATAATTGTTTATTCGTTAAGATTATTGGATGTGATACAATTCTGTATTGGTTTGCTTTATTATTTTCGTATTATTATAGTTGAATTCGGTTTAGTTAATGTCAGCCAAATCTTCTGTTTGATCGTTGGTTTAAATAAATCTTTATATTTTCATGCAACAAACCACCAGTACCACTACCTATCTTCTACACCGCGCTATAAATTGCCAATAATTCGATTTACACACAAGTTCAGATAATGGCTTTAATCATGCTTCTTGCTAAAAAAAATTATTAATAATAATAAAAAAGAAAATGAAATAAAAAATATAGTACCTATTATGTACATTAGGGTGATCCTTATTTTTCAACATTGTTGTTTCGAGCGTAACTCCCTCCAAAAATGTTCGTTATAGTGTAAAAATATGATATGAAAATTTTTGTCGGGATTGGGCGAGGTTAAAATGTGGCGCATGGCTCTTGAAATTTGGCTTGAAAACTTGAAATTAAAATTTTGATATTAATATTATTTTTTTCGCATAGTATGTATAGTAAAGGTACGTACATAAATAACTAAAAGTTAATAAAAAAAACTGAAAAATGTTATTTCTATTAGTTTATACCCAGCAGTACAAAAGTTATTACAAATTGAAACTCATCCGATTGTATACTATTATGTCAATAAGAAAAATGTAAATAAAATTTTTAAGCACATATAGCATCCGATTCGGAATAGTCTTTTCCCAACCTATTGTAAAATTAAAAGTTTATCAGAAAAAATAAATGTATGACAGTTGAAACCCATTCAATTTTTACTTTCAATATCTGTAGCATTGGACCCATCCGACCTTTATTTACAATGTCTGTAGCATCGAGCCCATCCAACTTTCTCTTACAATATCTGTACCATCGGACGCATCCAACCTTTGCTTACAATGTTTGTACAGACTTATCTGACTGTCTAGGTCAACGCTGTGTAAATAGTAAGTTTTGGATGGGTTCCACTTACATTGTTAGTAGTAGCGGATCGAAGATATAAGTGGTAAAAATTTTACTGGGTATGTGTATTATTTTATTTCAAAAGAGAAAGTTTGTTTACATCATGACAGAGTTTCCGATAATCCGCTACAATTTGAGCTATCAATTGCTTTTCTTCTCCATTCTTGGATAAAACTAAATTAAAATCTTTCATTTACTTAACTGCTCTTTCTGCCGAATCATTTCTAACTTTCATATTTCAAACAATATTAACGCCAACGTTAAAACTAGCTTCATTTTCCTAAGTTTGAGATATTTGCTCAAAAAGTGCGCTAGAATACCAAACCTTTGAATAAAACCTTTGTCCTCAATACTCTTATAATCAAGCGAATGTTTAAGTAATTTAAGTCCTGCATAGGGGCTTCTGCTGCAACTGGTGTTTGTATCCTTTTTTAGGTACACCCTTACAACAAGTATACAAATACCTCTAATACTGTTTAATTTCAATTGTGTCATTTATCAACTTAAGGCAATAAATAGCTTTCCACATTCAACAAACATGAGGAAATGCTTCAGGTTTTTTAAGGCAAATAGCGAAACTGTATCGTCAAGAAAAACTATACTTAATTGAAGAAGTTCGTTATAATCATTACGTGGTGGTTTTTTTTTTCAAGGCTTTGAGATGTAATTTTATAATCACAGATACACTCCCAATTGCATCTCTCACTTTCTGGTCTTCAATACCAGTCATAAAATTACTTAGTTTTCTCCATTTTATTCTATTATTTTATTTTATTTTCTCCATTCTAAGCGTCTCTAGTAATTGAACAGTGCTTAGTAATTGAACAGTAGACCATGATGATTATTTATTTTTTTTTTAATCGAAAATACTTCTTAAATAATTTCATGGATGTTATGACTGAATGGTAAATATAAAAGGTCCGATCGTTTGCCCTAAAAAAACACAAGCACCTTGAAGAAAACTGAGAGTGTAAAAAACTCATTGATTTAGAAATATAAACACTTTACTTGCTACCGCAATATTTAAATTCTAACTCCACATATGTTTTTATAATCACATTTGTTTGTAACAAATTATGGCAATTACCATAAATTTAATAAAATTATAACAAAAATGTTATGTCTCTATCGTATTCTAAAGCAAATATAAACAATTTATATTTTTAATAATTTTTCCAACAGAGGCCATCTGGAGATTCGATGTGTCATGCCTTCTCTTTATCCGACGCCCATAACTTTTTGAACAACTTATTTTACACAAAGCCACAAATTTTAGTGGGACTTAAGGTGTCTGACTTGCAAACAAAATTTCATCCATATATCTAAAGACCACCCTAATATATATATGGAAGGTATTGACTGAAACTTCAGTCCAATCCGATTCAATCCTTTTATTCATTCATATGTACATACCTTCACTCCAGTTTAGCCATTTATCCATAATGCGGCTATATTGCATTGCAGACAGATGATTTTTATCGAAAACAAACAAAACCAAAAAAGATTTTCTTAAAAAATATTAAACAATTGCTTTTAAATTGCCTCGTTTCGATGAGAGCGAGAGTACTGTACTGTACTTTGATATGTTGTAAAGTGGGAAACAACAACATTTGCACTCAGAGAAATTTTAAGGAAATAATTATTTTGTAAAAAGTTAATAATAATTATGTATTTTGTTATAAAGAAACAAAAGTAATCAGAAACTTACGCTCTAACAGTTCTCAAGACATACAAAAATCAATTTTTACTTTGTATGAGAGGTATCGTGCCCACTTATTCCGCCTATTTTTTATCTAATGATTTGTAGTGAATTGTTGTTTTTGTAGTTAACTAAAAATAAGTCCAATTATTTATCAGTAATTGTCTGATTTTACATCAAATATCCGTATGCGACATTAGTGTGTTTATTGTTTTTCACATCACTGTATATAGATATATATAATTACGTATTTTCATCCAAGTCGCCCTATTCACATCATTCTACGTTTTTTCGCCTTCTTAGTTCGCCTTGAAAGTGTTGTCTTCAAGTTTAAATGCGCCTACATCTGCGTCATATAGATGTTGATTTGAATTTAGGTTTGGCCAATACATTCGCAAAATCTTCCTAAGGCATCTGTACTTCATGTTTCGCATGAATAGTGTAACAAGATTTTACATTTGATTTGATATTTTAATGTAACGTTTAATCTATGATAATTTTCAGACACAGTTCAAGTCTTCCTTTTTTATTCGGTTATGTATATCGTAGGCTCCAACAATGTGCTTTTTTTCGTATACTTGCTCTTGGTTGAGTTAATGTTGCGTGTTCGACAATTGATGAGTTAACAGGTATGTATATGTCTTCAGCGTATTCAAGACCGCCCTAACGACCATTAAAGCGCCAGGTAATATCATTAAATTTCGGATCCACAGCTTTTATAATTGTCTCCAACACAATATTGAAAAAAAGAGGGGTAAATCGGTTATAAATAAACAAAATAATAAATAAATTAATTAAATATTGAACAATGATTGGAATTTGATTTCAATTTGCAATTATGAATTCAAAGGATAAACTTTTTTAGAAAACATACAAATTCTTCAAATCCTTAAATTTTGTATTTTGAATGCTTGCTGTTTTCTGATGTTACATATAACATTATTATTCAGAAAATAGACGAATTTTACTGTGTAACTGTATTCTAGACAAGTTCTCATTATTTAGATTATAAGTGGGACTCTTATCTTATATATAAAAATGAATGTGTGTTTGTATGTATGTAAAGAAACATAAACGGCTGAACCGATTTTCATGAAATTTTTTCAGTATCTCTCTGTATGTCTGGAAGGAACAATAAGATATATAAATAAAAAAAATTCCAACTGGGTGGTTCCACGCCCATATAAAGTAAACATTTACTCGTATGTATATGTCTATATCTTAAAAATAGTAAAGGGGAGTCTCTAGATTTAGTCCAAATAGCTTCAATGCAAATCTTCAGTAAAAAACTGGAAGGAATGGAACCATTGGTCGTGGTACCTCCTATACAAACGAAATATTGAAATATTGATTGAAAACGATTAAAGCTTATGTTTCAGTATTTGATACAAATAGCTTCATAATCAATACAAATGATCAATCAGAAAGTTAGCGAAATTGGGCAAGTGGGCATAGTACCTCCCATTCAAAATAAATATTGTTTTTTGTATATCTTGAGAACGGTAACAGTAGAAGTTTCTAAGTTTGGTTCAAGCAATGTCGTGGACAATACACATTACCAGTCAATAACTGGGTGAGAAGGAAAAATTGAGCGTGGCACCTTCCTTTTATAATACATATAGAATTTTTTATATGTGAAAAACATTAATTAAAGCTTGGTTATCTATCCGCATCAGCCAAAAAGCGATAAGTTTGGACAAAGCACACCAGGTAAAAGCTATTTACATACATATATCGGGAGTATATTAGTGGTTTATAAATTTCAGTTGGCAGCACTGCTTTATTTGACAACCGACTTAACAGCTGATAGGTGTTTTTTGTTGAGTTTGGTTTAACATTTCATTATGGATAGACTTACACCAGAGCAACGCTTGCAAATTGTGGAAATTTATTTTATATAAATTAAATTAAATTAATAAAATTCCAAATTTTGTTCTCCGACAAAGCCCATTTTTGGTTGAATGAGTAAGTAAATAAGCAAAATTGTCGCATTTGAAGTGAAGATAATCCTCAAGGTTTTGTCGAATCACCACTACATCCACAGAAAATTACTGTTTGGAGCGCTTTATGGGCTGGTGGAATCATTGGACAGGTATAGGGACATAATTAGAAATTTTTTCGTACCTCAATTAGCTGTTATTAATCTTACTAACATGTTGTTAGAACAGGACCAAACCACATACCACACTGCGCTCGCTACAATTCATTTACTCAATGAAACTTTTGATAAAAGAGTGATTTCACGTAATGGTCCAATTAATTGGTTACCAAGATCGTGCTATTGAGCTCCATTGGACTATTTTCTTGTCTAAGTCGA